>NMUG010010117.1:0-11057 GCA_002855965.1 Monotropa hypopitys | reverse complement strand
TTTATTCAGTTTGCTAATTACTTAATTTGAAAAAGTAAGTACTGTCCTATTTTTTCCCTTCTTTATTTTGTTAATCACTTAATGTGTTCGTGAAATTATTTTTGATTATCAAACCTAACTTATTTTATTTTCACTGAACTTATTCAGTTTTAAGTGTTGAATGTAATTACAAAATAAGCCTTTAATCATGGGGATATTAACTTGTTTATGTATCAATTCCTTACTCTCTCTCTTTTTTGGTCTAGTGGTACTTTAGTTCTAAGTTTGTAAACTTATTCAAGACCGAAAGTCATTCAAACACTGCAATAAAAAACATCACAGCACTGGGAACTGGGAGAGGTCTTCAGTTTAAAATCAATACCAGGCCCATGGTATCATCGAATTAAAGTCATTGCCACGAAGGTGAGGGGCCATTGATAACTTGAATATTTTACATTGAGTGCCTGTGATCTATATTTTAAGTATAATTCCATTGGCTTTAAACACCTTCGCTAAACACAGCTGAGATTGCTCAAGGCTTTCAAACAATGATCCCCTCAATAATTCAAAATTGCTAAATTTGCAAAAAAGAAGCTTCAAAAAAAACAGCCATTAAATAAGTTATAAGAAGTGTACAACAAAACAGAGCCCCATGTAAACATTCAATCCTTCTTTTTCTATACATTTCAAACAAGTTCAATTTGGCTAAATACGCGAAAGTGCATGTTTTTTCCCAAGACATTTAACCCTTTACCCAAAACTCAACAGCTTTCTTAAGTTCCTGTTTTAACAGGATACTCAAGATAATTTGAACTAAAACGTATACAACAAATATGAGAGGGGATGATCGACGGTTGCTGCCGACTGTACATAAATCATCAATATTCTGAACATATTGAAGATTTGGCTCCCAGAAAAAAGATGACATCGTATGCATGTCTGTATATGGTTCAAAATATGCGCAACTATACTTCAAAAAAAAAAGTTGATTGAACTCAACATACCTCAGAATTGAATGTTCCCTCTGATTATCCCAATTATTTCCCTTACCTCTATATACTCTTCTCTTTCGTTTCATTTTTTGTTGTTGAAATGTTCCTTTCTTCTCTTTCGTTTCATTTTTTCGTTGTCGAAATGTTCCTTTCAATTTCAGATTGTGTAAAAGATGTACAATGAAACTACGGTATAGTAGGGAGATGACACGAATACCTCAGCTTCCGATGCGAGGCAAGAGCATGTTGGAGGGCAACATCCACTCTCTCAACTTCCCGAAACAACAAGTCATACAACTGACAAACAAACTGAGACAAATCCTCCTCGTCATCATCCCAAAGCCCGGTCAAGCGGTCCACACTTCTCTCAGGTTCGCTATCTTCCCAATCGCTCCTAGGACTGACCGGCTCTGCCTCTTCGTCTTCTATTTCTTCTTCTCCTATCTCGAATTTCCCATTCTCCAGAGCATTATATTCGCCGGATCCGTGAAATGTGGTTAACTGCATATCCTGAGGTTCAGCGGAAGAGCATACAACCGCTTTTGCACCAGAGTCTATAAATGCCTTGATTAAAGCTGGGGTAGGCCCATATGTACCAGTGCAGATTATGATCCTGTCCCTCCAAACTCCAACCTTAGTTTCAACAGAGACACAAGTCGTCAAGCACAGAGACACAAGAGAGAAGAACCAAAATGTAACAAATGGTATTAATAGGGAGAATAGTAATTTCGAAAAAATGGAGCATGCAAAGGAAAATAGAATGAAAGATTGGGAAAAAAAATCCTAGGGTCTACACTGTAAGGCACTATATGATTTAAAATATGCCCATGTTATTCCAAATTCTCTGTGACAAACAAAGGCTCTTTTCTTTACTTCTTCAACTAGGCGAGGCATTTCATGATAATTTAGCGTGGTTTACTGATCGTCTTTTTTTTTATTTCCTCCATTTTTATGACAATCAGGTAAACTTCCCGCCATTATGATCAGGGGATCACCAACTTCTCCAAGCTTTAGATTATAATAAAAAACTAACAGGAGGAAACATGCTCCCGTAGAGTTAACATAAGAACAATGATACAGACTGTACTGGCATCACAATCACTCGCCAACAAACCTATTATAACTATCTTAGTGGGTGGGGGATTTTTTCTGGAATTATCCAATGAATGCCAAAACTGTAAAATCCGGAACTTGATACTTGAATTCTTCGCTATGCTGTAACCACAAACAAAACTAAAAGACTCAATGTCTTTCGACCGAGAAGGTTCTCCGATGCTCAAGTTAAAATCTTTCTCAGAAAAACTTGATAATCGAAAAGACATAAAACTGAACTTTAGAAAAGAGTTTCATTATGTTTTTGTGTGTATCTCTGTTTGTTCCATTTTCTTCCTTTTATCTTCATTCTTCTCTTTTCTTTAATCCTGGGACCCACCTTCCCTCTTGGAATATTGAAGGGTGGGGTATGACTAGACCTTTCAATTTCTGCCATTTTGAGTGAGCCTCTTTATTGTATTTATTCTAACACTTGATGCGCCTTTATTGCTTTTAATAACTCAATTTCTGTCGTTACTTCTGATCTCTGTCTTTTTACTTTCTGCGTAACATTCTTTTCTGTCTTGAATACATTTAATGATTGGAATTTCTCATTCCACTCATTAAAATCAGGACTTCTCATCCTAATCAATTTTTTATGTGGGCTTTTTTCAATTTGATTATCATCTTTCTATTGAAAACATTTTGCTGATCATTTTCAACCAATCTTCCGCACTCAGTTTGCCCTTGTTGTATGCACTATAGTATGTCCGTTGTCGTAGCAATGTTCATCCCGTTCTTTTTATTAAGGGAGTTGATCTTTGTTTGGAAGCTCTATTTCTGCTCGGAAATCATTATTCTTGTGTGAGAAAGTCCATTCCTGTGCGGGAATCAATATTCCTCTATGGGAAGGACCATTCTTGTGCAACAATAAATGTTCCTGTGCGGGAAGGATCATTCCTATCTCAAGAATAATTTCCTCTGTGCACAAAAACATCTTATGCATCTCTTTACTATATTGATTTGACTTTTATATCCCTGAACTTACTTTTACCTACCTCACTTAGCATTCTAATTACCAATAAAAAATCTTGGGGATTTTTAATTTGGATTTAAAGCAGCGGTTCAAATTACATGAAATGGCCAACGGCGTACTTCAATCTACCATTATCTTGATTTAAATCAGTGGTCTACACTTATTATCTTGATTTCAACTACAATATATCATAAAGAATGCTCCAGATTAACAATTGTGGATAGTTAGCTAATTATGGTGAAAAGTGGATCATACGAGTGATACAGAAAAAGGGAAACTCAAAAGTAGGACCCAAACACCTACCATTCGACGAACATTATCAGGGGTTAAGTGCATAGAAGGGACTGTTCTACGAAACATATATGCCCCAATTTCTTGATCATCTTCCATGACCTTCAGGAAAAAATCAGTATGAGTGTATTTCTTTTTTCAATTTTGTAATTCGTACTTAAGTAGATCAATTAAATATGTGGAAGGCATGGGACAAGGAAGCATACTTGAGTTTGTCTTCCAATATACCTGTGGACAATGCATCCAATCTGGAAGCAAGGCCTACATGCAACTAATTCAGCAAGAGTTGTTATGTTTGTAATGGCTGATGTATACTTCCTGTGCCGGCCCCGCATTGTTGAGAGCAAGCTAAATTTAACACTTTGTACAAACTTGTCTGCCGGTTCTCCAGGTTCGGCAACCACAAAGACATCTTTCTGCCAGCTACATTACAAAAGGAGAGCAAACATAGACTCCATTTGTATTGTTGTAATTCTTGAACAACGGAAAGAAATCCAAGTCAAAAGACTGGCCAAAAAAGGAATTTTTACAATCATATTCTGGTGTTTGGCTAACAGTTTCAAAAATATATTTCAATAAAAATTACACCAATGTTACAACATGACATAACATAACCATGCAGACCCCAATCATTGAGGATATGAGCGGAGGAAGGATTGGAGACAGACCTAACATTTGACAATATGCATAGAGTGATGCTCTTATAAAAACACTAAAACAGCGGTCCCCCTATTCCGTCAAAAATCGAGAAGCTAAGGAGAGAATTTGTGCGGAATTATGACCCCAAATCAAAGCCAAAAGGCATTAGAGAGGATAGACCCGGATATTTCAATAAAAATTACATCATTGATACAACATGACAAAACATAACCATGCAGACCCCAATCATTGAGGGTATGAGCGGAGGAAGGATTGGAAACAGACATAACATTTGACAATATGCATAAAGTGATGCTCTTATAAAAACACTAAAACAGCGGTCCCCCTATTCCGTCAAAAAACGAGAAACTAAGGAGAGAATTTGTTGCGGAATTATGACCCCAAATCAAAGCCAAAAGGCATTAGAGAGGGTAGACCCGGATACCCAAATCACTTTTTATGCACATTATCGTGTTTCCTTCATTAAGCATTCAAAGCATCAGTATTTCACAAAAACAAACTCCCAACAAAGTAATAGAAATTGTATCCATTCATAACTGTTATGAAAATCTCAACCAATGACTGGAAGATGACCAAGGAATTTTCTTCTCACAAACGACTGAATACAGCCTCGCCTCAGAAGGGGCATACAACTGGTAAGTTGGAGCCAACCTTTGCAGTGTCAACATTATTGGGTGTCGCGTTTTCTTCCATAATTTAGGTTAAACCATAGTTGTACGCACAAGGTGCAGCCCCCTCGCCTTTTGTTAGTCAAGGCACAGCGAGTTCAAAGAGGCTCAAGAAAGGCGAGCCAGGCACACGCCTTGGAAAGAGGTGCAAAGGGGCATAAACGTACGCATTTTTGAATCAAATATCAGTCGTTAGATCAAGAAGGAATTTTTTTTAAAAAAAGTATATTAATGTTATAGGACTGGGTCGATTTCACACAATGATGTACCCCTCTTCTTAGCGACATCAATAGACAACAACAAATCAGAGATTTCGAAGACCTAGAGGTTGCAGGTACTTGATTCTTCTTCTTCTTACGCATCTTGCGATTTCTCTTCTTCTTTGATCGATTCATCTTCTTCTTTCGTTATTTCTATGTATCTCCTTTTTCTATTATGCGCAAGGCCGAAATTGCCCCTGTCGCTTCACCCCACACCCCTGGGTTGGAGTAATTTGTTATTCTTTTATCAAAAGTCTATTGTGTAGGTATAAAACTAGTATTCTGAAACCATTTGATAGTGTGTGTTTTTCTCCATTTCAAACGTTGGACTTGAATGTTTGTCTTTTGTTGATTTTAATGTTTCATTTCTTCTCTATGCAAGGATTGTTGACTGGTGGATGTTTTTATGCATCTTTTGAATTGTCCGCTTTCTAGAATTCATTGCCATAGATTTTTATTATTTAAAGTGTTGGTATATGCTATTTTTGCTTTTTTTTGCCTAAGTGTGCCTCGCTTCAAAAAGGTGCGCGCTTCTTTGCGCCTCGGTACGCCTATCGTCAATGTTCTAAAAGGCGCTAGCCTCTAGGAGGGCATTTGAATGGGGGCCTAGCGCCTAGGAGCCTAGGAGGGGCTTAGGCGGTTTTCTTTTGATTTATTTATTTATTTATTAAGAGAATTAATATTTACTCAATACAAAAATGAATAATGCATGAGAAATTATATTATAACATCAGATATATAATATTTAGGATTTAAGGCTCGGTTTGGTTTGATTTAGTTATCAAATATATGATATTCCTTTTTAATCGTGGTGGACCACTACCGTCTAGGAGACACCTAGGAGGAACACTAGCGCCTAGCACCTAGTCGGACCCAGGCGGGGACTTTTAGAACAGTGCCTATCGCATGCGACAACTATGCGCTAAGTTCATTTGGCCCTACTCTATGTGGGTCAGCCACACTCAGAACGATTCTGAATGCGGCGGACAACGGTCTTGATTATAAATGACTTAATGTAGACGTACGTCATGTTTGGCCCTCCACAGAATAGGTTTCCCAGAGTAGCGAGTTTACAAAAATTGCCCAACCGAACAATGGAAAATGAGAAATATTTTGCATCAAAACAAATGGATCCTTAGGGTTGAGACTGGCCACATTTACATATGAAAACAACCAAGAAGTGGAACAAGAGAGGAAAATTTACCTTAATATTAAGCCACGTGTGTCATTCTGCAACGCTAAATGTACAATTCCAACTTGTGGTGAATTCTGTAACTTCTCGTGCAATGATTTTACAGGCATCGAGAGCTGCTTGGGTACTGGGGGAGATTCAGGTGGTGAAGCAGCTGTTTTCGCAGATTGGAACCCATCCAAGCTTAAAGGTGGGACCAAATCTATACTACCAATCCTGTGAGGGCCAACGTCAGGACTGTAAAGAATTGGGGTTGACGGAAAGCTCCCAGTGAAAAGAGGCGATGCAGAGGGTGTTGCGAATGTTGTTCCAGGTACAGCCTTGAATGTCCCTGATATTCCATTCATAAGAGACAGTCTTATTCCATTTTGACTACAAAATGTCTGAAAGGACCGAACATGGTGGAAAACTCTTCCTGAGTCAAGACTATGAGAAGCTTCCACAAGTAATACATTACGTCTCCAACCCAAAGAGGGGACATTATCTTTCAGTACTGCCAAATACCAGAAATTAAGCAAGGTAAGATCAACTAAGATATGAAGAGCATCGGAAAGAGAAACCCTTATAGCAAGCGGATAGAGGAATTTTGCACTTACCAGCATTTGAAGTCTTTACATTTGGTAAGTGTTGAGATTTAGAATACCCTGACAACTTCTCCTCATGCTGGTTCTGGAGCAATCTTTCACAGACACTTTTCATTGCAGAAGAGTTGTTTTGGATGTAGTCCCTTGTGGCGGCCTCTAACTTCTTCCAGACAGTAGGATCAGTCTCATCCAGCTCCATATCACAACGTTCATCCACTGCAATGCAAACGAATAGAGAATGCTAAATACAAAAGCAATAATCCAACGGAGAGATGGTTAATTATCAACATCTCTATTTGGACTCTCTCACCCATATAACTCATGAAACGTTAAACTAGCACCAAAGAACAGTTGAACACTTTCTTGATCAGCAAATAGTGTAAGTTGCCATGGCCAGATAAAGCATCAATTTCCTGCCCAAAACAAAATAATGTACAAACTTTACCTGGATTGAATCGGAAATAGTGGATTTCAGGAAGCATTGGGAGCAATGCACTTAAAGCCTCCTCCACTCGGTCCACTGAGCACGCACTCTCGATTAACACTTGCCCAGTATCCAAATAACGCCATCCACCTTTCCGAATCTAAAACAGTGAGCATTATAGTTTAAAAATTTTATACAAAGTTTAATTGCATCAAAGATGACAACTTTGAGCACAAGGTTCCGTTAGATCAACATATGACCTGATGAACAGGGGGGATAATTTACAGTTTCTCCTATACGTTTACTTTAATAACAATAGTGACCAAGATTCAGAGCACAAAACACCAGATTTTCCTTTATTTTTTGACGAGTAAGAACAAAAACGACAAAATGTCCAGAAAGATGTATAAAATTCAAGTAAATGCACAGTTCTTGAACCATTTTAACTTCTGTTGTCCTCTTCAAGACCTTGATAATATTCGCAAACATATAAATCAAAATCTTATTAAAAAAACTCTGTACAAAACAAAGCTTGCTGAGCTGTGGTTACCTTTGTTGGAACAGAACAGCATCCTATGGAAACTAAACAGTCAATTTTTGTATCCGGCCATAAAAGTTGTGCTTCTCGAATAGCAAATATGGTAGGATTGTTTGCTACAATAGCACCATCTTGCCAACGGTGTACACCTGCATGCCAAAAATGCGAAGGCAGAACATTGTTAAGACAGAGAGTGAATGTAACCACTGAACAATCAATGTAAAAGGCATAGTAAAATAGGCTAAATTGAAGCGCAGGAAGAGAGTACCATCAGAGAAATCATCAAGATAATATGGAGCCGCAGATGATGCTCTTATAGCTTGCCATATGTGATGCTTACAACTTCCAATGAAAGCACTGCGTTTGTATCCAACTTCAGGACTGGTGGTAGCTGTTCCAGTTACAATTGAACCTTCTGACATTGCCAAAGGTATCTCTGGTGTGCCAGCAGGGTACTACATTTAGAAGCAGAGAAACAATATATCAACAAAAAATCCATGAACAAAATAATAATATGTCTGTATCATGTAACTTTTTATAAGAACCTGGTAATTGCGGAATATAAAGGGTTGAGCTGGCACCGTGCTGACTAGAGTTGACAGAACACAAACTTTGGGAATGCTTTTCACTGCTGACTCTATCAAGAGATCGCCATCCTCATCAGCACACATCTCTTTTAGCAACCTCTCAAACTGGTCCGCACTGTGCTGCAATGGAATAATAAGATCGTCTTATTACAAGGTATAGTGAAAGATTTAGTGAGGGGAACATGCCCATCTAACTGTTCCCATCCATCTTTCCACTGGTCTCTTGAAGGGAGCTCACGGAATTATTTATACAATAATGAATTGTATGCGATCGGTAAACTATTTTTTTCGGTCATTTTTATTCTATCTTTGACGCGCCCTCAGATCACTTGCTTTCTCTTATCTGTTTCTGGTTTTTACTTATTGGTTATTTCTTTTTCTCTTTTTTCTTTCCTTTTTTCTTTCTTTTTTTTTGGTGGGGGTGGGAGGAGGGGAAGAGGTGACTAAAAGTAAATAATCCACGCTAAGAAGCATGGACACGAGTACCGGCCTCATGAAAAACAAATCTCGAACAAGCCTAAATATGTGCCCAAATTTTTTATTATAGCTTTTTACCGGGACAGTTGTGGACACTTTACGGCACATTGGAAACACTCTTGGAACACGTTATGGATACATTAGGATGGGAGGTTAAACTGTTATTTTCAAAACTTGGCCCAAAGTCAAAATTTCTATAGATGTTCAGTTCATGAGAACTTAAGTAACGACTATTAATTTGTATCTTTACAATGCTAATACTTATTGTGGTTCTCGTTATTTTTTTGGCAGAAATATTTTTTATCCTTTATTGAAGCTGAAAATAATGTATTTCTCATATTCAAACACTGAGTACAAGAGCCCTATAAATACAAAAGAATAAAGAACTCCTAAGGAAAGATAATAAAAGAAATCTATACAAGGAAATATATCGGTCAAAGGTAACCAAAAATAAAATTATACATAAGGAAAAAAATATCCTAACTAAGTCATAATTTCCATATAATTCCTTAATTCCAACACTCCCCCTCAAGCTGAGGCGAAGATATTGACAAGCCCCAGCTTGACAAGAGATGTCTGAAGTAAAGGACCAATGGACTTTGTGAACATGTCGGCAGTTTGGTCAGATTAGGGAACGAAGTTTGGGGTAATAATCCCCAATCGAACTTTTTCGCGAATAAAATGAATATCAACCTCTATGTGTTTCGTCCTCTCATGAAGGACAGAATCAGAAGATAACAGGATAGCAGATTTGTTATCACAAAATAAATCAGATGAATCCATCACAGGAAATCCCAGCTCAGTCAGAAGAGAACGGAGCCATAGAATCTCACAAGTACCTTGGGCCATTGCACGGTACTCGGCATTCGGCAGAGGATCGAGAGACAACCGCTTGTTTCTTACTTTTCCATGATATGAGGTGATTACCGCGAAAAGTGCATATACCAGAAGTAGAGCGTCTATCGCTTTTTGATCCTGCATAATCTGCGTCTGTAAAACAGGAGAGGTCTGACTGAGCTCCTGTTGTATAAAAAAGCCCAAGACCAGGACAAGTCTTGAGGTACCGAAGAATGTGATAAACTGCATCCAAATGAGAAGTACGAGGAGAGTGCATAAACTGACTCACAACACTGACAGCAAATGTAAGGTCCGGTCGCGTGTTTGTCAAGTAAATGAGACGACCCACAAGACGCTGATAAATAGAGGGACCTGATAGCAATTCTTCCGATTCTGCTGACAATTTAAGGTTCGGATCCATAGGAGTGGATACAGGCCTACATCCAAGCATACCTGTATCTTGAAGAAGATCAAGAGTATACTTCCGCTGAGATAGAGATATGCCTTGGCGGGACCGAGCAACCTCAATGCCAAGAAAATACCGCAAATGACCCAAATCCTTAATATCAAAAGACAACCCGAGATCCTTCTTCACCTTAGCAATACCGGATGCATCATTGCCAGTGATAATAATGTCATCAACATAAACAGAGATGATAATGCACTGACCCTGAGAATGACGTCGAATAAAGCAAGTATGATCGGAGTGACATCGAACAAATCCCATAGATAGAACAACATCACTGAATTGACTAAACCATGCTCGGGGGGACTACTTAAGGCCATAAAGGGTTTTGCGAAGGCGACAAACTTTTCCTGAACACTCCCCCTTAGCCTGAAAACCCGGTGGCAGATCCATGTATATAATCTCTGATAGATCACCATTGAGGAATGCATTCTTGACATCCAGCTGATGAAGCGGCCAAGAATAGGAAGCAGCAAGAGAAACCAGAAGTCGAACAGTGGTTAGTTTAGCTACTGGAGCAAAGGTTGCACCAAAGTCTTGAATCTGAGTGTAGCCTTTTGCAACAAGACGAGCTTTATATCGGTCTATAGAGCCATCTGCCAAATACTTCACACTAAAAACCCACTTGCAGCCAACTGTGCGTGTACCAGCAGGTAGATCAACGAGCTCCCAAGTTTGATTTTGCTGAAGGGCATCCACTTCCGCTTTCATAGCATCCACCCACTTTGGATTCTGGAGAGCCTCATGAACAGATCGAGGAATAGAGACAGAGTCAATTTTGCCAAGACAAGCCTGATAAGAATCTGAAAGGCCCTGATAGGAAATATACTTGGAAATAGGATGGTTAGTACTTTCAGCCAAAAGATAACGAGCGGGGAGGCGACGAATACGGGTAGGATAACGGGGAGGAGCAATATCAGGAGGAACAACAGAAGGTAAGGGAGAAGAAGAGATACCTGAATCCGGAGAAGACGTTGGCAGGGGTCAGAGGGGCGCGGACGGCGGGAGTAAACCTGTAATGAATCATGGAGGAT
>NMUG010010116.1:0-11057 GCA_002855965.1 Monotropa hypopitys | reverse complement strand
TTTTTATATTATATTATATAACTTATTATTTTTGTATTAAAATCATATAACAAAAAGAGGGTTAATTACTAAAAAAATCCTTGAGACTACATTTTTAAATCAATAAATTTTAATTTTAAAAGGGTCATGGAAAATCGAGTCGTTACAGTTTCTCTACTAGGCTTTGGCCTAACCCTCTATTTTTAGGTACCGGACCTGCTGCTTGATTTGGAGCTTGGAGTTTGGGTGCCAACTTCCTTTGGGGTAGCTTGTTTCATTCCTTTCAGTTTCTTTTAAATTAAAACTTCATGTTCCCGGGACTGTGTGATTTATTTTGGTTGGACTGTAACTTTAAACCCGTTTGTAATGAGGTGTGCGTGTGTGTCATCTCCCCTTCCCCTTCTCTATTTTTCTGCATATTTGAATGGGTAGATGGTCCAAGTTGTCCTTTTTGTATTTCAAAAAAAAATTTGGTTTGAAAATCTGGGACGTGACAAACCAAACGTCAATAAATACCTCCCGATCCATTCTCGGACTTCCTAAACATTTAAATCCTAGAATGTGGGTCCCGGGGAGGCCCAATCATCCAAATCTTTGATTACAATAAAAGGAATTCCACGAATACCTCAAATTCCCACATAGAGCATACCCAACTCCTCGTGATCCGAAAACTCACCTCGAGGAGGCTCGGAAACATAAAGGAATAAATTTCGGAATTGATCTTGAACGACCAATAGGGATATTAATTCAAGGTAATTGATATTGATTGGTTCCAAGTGAGACTTGAAAGGAGATTTAAATAATTAAATATTCCCAAGAATAAATTTGAAGTAACGGGAAATTATATTTAAATTTCTGGACCGTTACATTAAGCCACCAATGTCACACCAATGGTGTCCTCTAAAGAACCTAAGCCAACAATAGGCCTTACATCAAATCATATGGACTACCAATGAGCCTATGCTCGAATACTAGCCTCGGTAATTCTAACGAAATACAATGATTCTACAAAATTCCCAAATTGCACTATCAACATTTTATCGAACGGGTGGTGAACATTGGGTTTCCATGACCACCCAATGTCACTACAAGGCAACTAACACACTTATGGCCTCAAGTGTAACTCCAAGCCTTCAATCGAACATTGTGATGAATACTTGGCCTTCATTAATTTCAAGACCAAGGGAATAACTTCCTAAGGTTCACACCAACCCAAGTTTAGAGTCTCAAATTCACCCTAGACAACCTATACTAACCAAAACCCCAACAAGCTCTAGGACACATTTTAGGAAGGGAAGACAAGGGGGAAAACACTTTACGCACACAAGGAAATAGATAGAGTTATCCACATTTTTGTCGAGAACCAAAAATCTCTAGGTGAGAGATCCTTCACAAGAGGACGAACCAAGACCGCCACTACGGAGCTCTTGCGATGCTTGTCGACGTTGATGAAGAGCAAATCTTCAAACAAACATGGGAGAGGGGTCAAACAAAGGGAGAAAAAGAGGGAGAGAAGAGAGAGTTTGAGAGAGATGAGAGAAGAGAGACTTACGGGAGGGGCTGGAGGGGAGGAGACCAAATAATGAGAGTAGGGCTTCCTCTCTCAGCAAAATACATATATATACTCGAGCCAAAGTGGACAAAAATGCCCCTAATTCAATCCCCAAAACTCTACTCGAAAATTGTATTTCAATATATGCCTAAGGCATATATCGAAATACACTCTCATCAACCAAGCCCCAAACACAGTGCATATCGATATGGACCACCTTGCATATCGATATGCAAAGCTCTCGGATCATCTCCAATAGCATATGCATTTCGATATGCTATTAGTGTATATTGAAATGCAAACCACACTCCACAAGCTCACTAAGGATGCATATCGATATACAGGGATGCATATCGAAATGCTCCTATCGAAATGCAATAAGCATATCGAAATGAGGGACCTCACTGGGCAACCTCAAAGCACATGCATTTCGATATGCAACAATGCATATCGAAATGAAAACCTTACTGAAATGTTCCCTGAAGGGAACATATCGAAATAAGGTACAAAGGGGACAAGGCCCCATATCAAAATGATGGCCAAAAGAGGGAAATGGGCATGCTGCCCATTTCGATATGCAGAGAGAAGGGATGGAATGGACTGAGGTCCATTTCGAAATACAATAAGGGGAGGAGAATTTTAATAAAAATAATAAAATTGAGAAATAAATTCCCAATTAATGAATTTAAAATTTTCGGGGTGTGACAAATCTCACCCATTAAAGAAAGTTTCATCCTTGAAATTTGATAAAGGAAGGAGGCAAATGGTAGAGACAAAACCATTACCGAATACAAGCCTTCCATGAGATGATCGATAGGGGAGGGAACAAGAGTTTGATGCGTCAACGAACTAATAACCCAATGCTCCATCATATAGGAGATATAATGCATAAACATGCACCACAACATGAAACAAATACTCAACACCACACATACATCCTATTACGATAACCGAATAACCTTGGTAATTTGTTTTGAGATGCCCAAGTCGGTAGCTCTTCTCAAATCAATTCACACACGTTAAACATATATCACGTAGCCAAAGGAACATCAACAGACACCAAAATGCAATCATGCTAGCCCAAACAACCATGGCATAGCACCAACGCACACCAATTCTAGACCATCAATATACAATTCGTACCTAACTTCCCACGATTCAAGGATTTGTGACCATATGGTCAACAATCCTTCTATAATGACTAAAACAATAATTGAATCGATACGAACTAATGATAGGGGATAGAATCACAAGAATCAAATCCCTTGCATCAATGGATATTTATAACAACCAAAATTTCCACACCAACATTGAATTGATAATATAACAAGGTAAGTAGCAAGGGTACAAAACCTTCCAAAACAATCAAAAGATAAGGATCCCAACAACAAGATAGGAGTCCGACGATGCAATACAAAGGTGGATCTACAATCCACTAGATAATCTCAATAAAATACAACAAGGAGACAACCCCAAGGGGAGATACAATCTTTAACAAAAGATGACAAAAGAAATCTTCCAAACTAAGATCCGGAAGGACGAGGGTCAGAAGGTCGAGGATCAACGGAAGGAAGAATATATACTCGACCATGAGTCATAGGACGATCCACATGACCATCCTGTTGCACTAAACAGTGAACCGAAGTGGAAGAAGCTGCTCCACGACTGAACTGAGAACCCTTACTAGAAAGATGTGCATGAAAAGAAGACAGATATCGGGGACTCTTCTACTGAATACCATCACGCACAACACCGACTTGCTGCACCGATTCTGAGTCTTCCTAAACTCTTGTCCTATAAGGACAAATGCCTAGCCATATGCCCGGACTGGATACAATAAAAACAAGTGTTGAGAGGATACTCCGAACGGTAGTGGCGAGGCTTATTGCACCTATGGCAAATGACTTGGCCCACCGAGGATAGTCCTTGCACACTCTGCACCATGTATGGTTCCAAACCAATGGACTCATGAGAACGATTGGAGAATTCTCTGCTTCTCTTCTTGCTAGAACTACCGGATGGAGAACTGGTGTCACCGATCACCCTAGCATATTCTAAGATGCTGGCAAAATCACGAATCCTCTGACTCATCACTAACCACTTGATGGACGAATGAAGACCTTTCTCGAATCTGCAACACTTCCTATCTTCAGAACTCACCAAATCGGTTGCAAAACGGGACATCACTTGAAATTTGATGGTGTACTGTGACACCGACAGGTCACCTTGCTCTAACTTCTCAAACTTCTCCCGAAGCTGATCACGATAAGACTCGGGAAAATAATGACTTTCGAAGGCGGATTCAAATTGCACCCAAGTCATGCCCTCTAAAGGGTTGATATTCGTTGGACGATCACCTAACACTTCCATTCTACTCGCATCTCTTCTGGCCTCAAGAACAGAATTTCACCACTCATTAGCTTCTCCAATGAGTTGTCAAGTGGAAAAAGAGATCCTCATGCCATCCTCAAGGATTTCCAAGGTATCAAGAATCTTACAAACTCCAGAAATCCAATGATTTTCTTCAAGAGGATCGCCTTCACCATTGAACCGAGGAGTATCCATATTACAAAACTGCTTCATTGCCTTAATAGTTCTGCTTCTTCTATCATCCAAGGGAACACTCGCAACCTTACTGGCTTCAACAAAAGCAGCTACCAATTCTCGAGCTAACTGACCAGGAACTGCTGGCACTTCTCCTCTAAGAACAGTATCATCTACAAGATCTACCTGACGACCTCTACCATGACTGGATCGATCTAGACCAACAACACGCCTAGCAGCCATCGAACTACCTCGCAAAAGGAAAGTAACGCAATCAATACCAAGGCTTAAGGAATAAATACGATACAAGAACAATTGCAAGAAGGAATTGGGTCTAAACCACCAATAATACAAGATACTCGACTCTGACAGAATGGAGAAACTCAACATCCATGGAGGAGAAATAAGACACACAAAGAAGATACAAAGAAGTGCACTACATGCATGAAAGATAGATGGTTCATGGAATACGCAAGAAGAACCCAACGAGACTATGTGTCTCCCCACGGTTCTAAGGTATTCAAACCGGAAGCTCTGATACCAATTGTAATGGCCTAAAAATTTGAAACCATTTTTTTAAAAACAAATAATAAAGATAAGAGAGACTCATTATCCATATTATTACAACCATGTATTTGTGGAAGAGTTTTCACATGATCCCGTACGGACACCCCACTAGCAGTCAGCAGACAATCAGGCCACTCCCATTCATCTCGCGCTTCTAGAGGTTGATGAGCCGCACACAGAAGATCAGTGGAAGCTCTTTGTGGACGGATTAGCATGCACCAAAGGATAAAAAATGGGTATAGTCCTGTTTTTATTAGAAGGGTTGGCTCTGGAGCAGTTAGTTAGTTTACGTTTCAAGGCCTCCAACAATGAGGCAGAGTATGAAGCACTAATCACAGGGTTGAAAAGTGCAAGGAGATGTAGAGCTGAAGATCTACTCATTCACTGTGATAGCCAGCTTGTCGTCAACCAGCTTTCCAGAGAATATGCAACCAAGGACGACAGGATGACATCATATGCAGCATTAACCAAGAAGCTCCTTTAGCAGTTCAAGAAAACAGAGATGGTGAAGATCAGCTCCAGGTAGAACATCCATGCAGATGCCCTGGCTTGTCTGGCATCATTCGTATCATTAGAGCTCCGTCGCACAGTAAGTGTCGATTCTATGTCTCAATTGAGCATCCAATCGACAGACTCAGATAAGACCTTCGATTTGGATATAGGCCCGAGCTGGATAGACTCAATCGTCACTTACCTAGCATGGGATGAACTCCCTGCAGACAAAAAAGAAGCACACAAAAATCAAAATAAAGTCAGTAAAGTATTGGCTCTCGCCGGACAAGATCCTCTATAGAAAATCTTTTACGGGGCCATACTTGTACTGCATACATCCTAACCTTGTTCAATGATTTCTTTTCAAAATCCACGAGGGGGTGTGCGGCAGCCACACCGGTGGGCATTCCATAGCCCACAAGGCCATCTCCCAGGGGTACTGGTGGCTATACATGCAAGAAGATGCTAGAGTCTACGTCAAAAATTGCGAAAAGTGTTAGAAATATTCGCCAATCATTCATGCTCTATCAGCAGACCTAGCACCACTCACGAGTCCATGGCCCTTTACTCAGTGGGGCATCGACATCGTGGAGTCCATGTCACTCAATTCCAAGATACGTTCAAGGCATTCTTCTCCACATACAAGATCATGAACTTTTATGCCTCGGTTATTTACCCATAGTGCAATGGGTAGGTTGAGGCATCCAACAAGACAATCCTGGATGGCATCAAGAAGAGGTTGGATAAAGCCAAGGGAAGATGGGTTGACGAGTTGCTGTTATTCCTCTGGTCCTACCACACAATGCCTAGGAGGTCCACCGGTGAGACTCCTAGTGGAACAAGGGGCAATGACAATGCTCTAGCCATCCAGCTGGACCAAGCAGAAGAACAAAGAGAGAGGGCACTTGTCAGGATGGCCTCCTACCAAAAACAACTTGCCAAATTCCACAACTAAAAAGTTCATCCGAGGGAATTTTGAGTTGCTGACTTGGTTTTGAGGAAGGTCCTTGGCAACACCAAAGATCCAAAAGATAGGAAGCTCGGGTCGAACTAGGAAGGGACCTACAAAGTCATTGGGAAAGCAGGCCAAGGGCATACAAGTTGACGGATCTAGATGGAGTCAAGATCACATGCACCTAGAATGTCTCTAACCTCAAGATTTTTTTAGTAATAGTTATAATAGAAGCCATGTATGAGCAAGCTTGAATTAAATAAAAGTCCAATATCTTCAGTCCGTTCTCTTATATTTGGCAGCATGCAAGGAGTAAGGAAGTAGATGCACAGAAGGCCTCCACTTCCTTACCAGGGGGCAATGGTCCCGGATAGAGAATGCCAAGGATAGTTATTCCCAGGATTAGAACCCTATAGAGGACCAGAAATCCCAAGGAACTAATCTCGAAACCAGAATAGGTCAATGGTCCTGAGCAATGATTGCAAAGGATAGTTTCTCTGAGGTCAGAACCTTATAGGGGACCATAAATCCCAAGGAACTGATCTCGAAACCAGAATAGTTCAATGGTCCCGAGCAGAGAATGCTTAGGATAGTTGGCCTGAGGTCAGAACCTTACAAGGAATTAGAAATCCCAAGGAACTGACCCCAAAACAAAAACAGGTCAATGGTCCCGAGCAAAGAATGCTTAGGATAGTTGCCCTGAGGTCAGAACCTTACATGGACTAGACATCCCAAGGAACTGACCCCAAAAAAGAACAGGCCAACAGTCCTGAACAAAGAATGCTTAGGATAGTTGCCCTGAAGTCAGTTCCTTCGAGGGGATCAGAAATCCCAAGGGACTGACCTCAAAAATGTGGTAAGAAACCTGTCACGCCCCGAATTTTCAAATCATTTTTTTAAATACAGTTTAAATAATAAATAGGGGATACAACTACTTCCTATCCAGATACAATCAGTTGAGTTTCTCATTACAGTACAGTACAATACAAGTAGAGGTACAACAAGTAGAGAGCGGAAGAGAAGTACAAGAACAAGCCTACTACAACTGCTATTGTAAACAGAAAGCGCTACAAGTATAGAGTAAAGAAACTACAACTGAAAGTACTAAAACTGAAGTACAGCACAAAGAGAGGTACAACTGAAACATTGTACCTACACTACTCTGTACAAAGAAGCTACCGAAGCTGAGGTAGCCGAGTCCAAGAAAACCCAGCAGCTGACTCCAACTCTAAACCACCAAGCCCGTCCAATCCTGCAATACAAACTAGAAAAAGAAAAGAAAGAGAGTCTGAGCAAACTACGGCTCAGTGAGAAAACCTCTAACTACTACCAAGCATGCACGTGCGGTGCGTGCCTACATGTCCACAAGTAAACGTACAGAAATAGTAAAGAAGATAAGTGCACGTAGTGTAAGCCTAACACAAGACAATAGGGACACATGCATATTGTCAACAAGTATGTCTAATCAAAACCGTAACCTCAAGTGAGTTCAAGGATACAATGCCCCAGTCCAATCGAAACAATATCTAATCTCAACTCAACCAACCTTACTACTAAGGTACAATAACTCTAAGGATCTACTAAGGATACCAAACCAACATCGTGTCAAGATATCTAACCCGGACTCATGTTGTGAACCATGTCAACCATCGTTATCATTAAGTGTTGGATTCACATACCATTGGATATTTGAGATATTTCTTTCTTTACTTTCTTTCCGTTCGTTTACTTTACAATAGGGATGAATCCAAGAATCCCCTTATAAGTCCATTCTTGATTCATCCATCCATCCTTGTCATGTATTACCAATTGTTCCATGTCTTTGCATTAGGCATAAATCTAAAAATCCCATCATAAGTCCATTCTTGATTTATACGTTCATTTTCGTTACAAGTTACCGATCGTTCATAATTTCGTATTAGGCATAAATATAAGAATCTCATCATAAGTCTATTCTTGATTTATGCTTTCTGTCCGTCCTTCCCCAACTCGTTGGGAGGGCCAAGTTACCCCCATTGTGCACAATGTCGTGGGTGGAGCGACCACTCAAGGAATCCCGTCATAAGTCCATTCCCGCATAACAAATCCGGTGCTTCCTAAATCGTTGGGAGGGTTACCGTCTCCCTATGATTCAATGTTGTTAAGTGTTTCCGTTTCATTAGGAATAAATCCAAGAATCCCCTCATAAGTTCATTCTAGATTTATCCTATCATTTCCTTTTTATCATTTTTACAGTGCCTAACCAAGGCCATCAAACTGTGTCATCTTATTTAGACCACGTCATCGCGTCCACTTACTCTCTGGTTCATCTGTTGATTTCTCCCATAGTTTGTTTTCTTTGAGTAGCTCGATCCTCCCTGGCTTTGGTTCCTCTTCCTCTCATTAAATCTCCTTGATTCATCAACATCCTGTTCCACTAAGATAGCTCGGTCTAGAACTTCAGCATACGAAGGTAACTGAAAAGGACGAATGATTTTCCTTATTTCATGCTTGAGTCCTTCCTCGAACTTTCGTGCCTTCATTTCATCGTTAGCGACTAGGTATGGTGCATACACTGCAAGATTCGTGAAATCAGCTTCGTAGTCGGCTACAGTCATTGCTCCTCTCTGCTTCAGGTTCTCGAACTCCATTCGCTTCGCATTCTGCATAGCTCTAGTCATAAACTTCTCGCGAAAGTTCTCTAGAAATCTCTCCCAAGACATATTGGGTTCAACAACGCTCTTCAAGTTCCACCATCTATTGGCTTCGCCCACCAATTGATATGACGCAATCTCGACTTTATGCAGGTCCGTACATCGGAGAAGACGAAAATTCTTCTCTAGCTCCGCAATCCACTCGTTCGCTTTGATTGGATCCATCCCTCCGGGAAAAGTCGGGGGTTTGAGTTTAAGAAACTCCTTCACGGCTGCCACATTGTGAATCTGTTGAGCCGCGTTAACTCCTTCATCTTCAGGAATCGCCGGTGGTTCTGCCACAGGTTCCGGTTGTCGTCGCATTTGCTCGATCGTAGCTTGTTGAGCTTGGACAGTTCCAGTCAACGTCCGCACCATGTTGCGTAGTTCATCAATCTCGTAACGCTCTTGTCCCGTTGCTCGAGTATTAACCATTCTGAATAGGAAATACTTTAATCAAAAGTCGGGAATACTTATGATATAATATTTGAAAACATAGATGCATAATTGTGTCCGGTACACAACAAAAATACTCCGGATATAGCCACTAATAACACGTCACTCGCTATCAGAGTCACTAGACCACTCGTAGGGAGGATAAATCCATTCCTGATAAGCTATTTCTAGGTTATCCTCAAAATCAGGGTTTCCATTTGGGACAAGCGGTATGTCAACTAGACCGTCCATCACTGGTAGATCATCCTCGAGCTCTTCCTCTTCCATTATTACTTCCTCTTCTTCTTCCTCAAGAATATTCTCCTCTGGATCTGACTCTTCGCCTTCCTCCTCATTTCCATCAAGATGATGCAGGGCTACCATATAAATCTCATCGAGACTCCATTGTGGCATCCATTCTCTTGCCACAGAGCAAGCTTGCTCCCTCAGCCTAAGACGATAGTCGATTTTGGCTCGAATCTAAGTCTCAGAAAGATGCATATTTGCATAAGCAACCTGCGCTGCAATGCCACAAGCCATGTTCGCAGCATCCTCAAGGAGTCTTGCCTCCGTTCCTTCTCCTTCCAAAGGAAATATTTCTGCTAGTCCATCCTCAGGATGATTGTCGGAATCATCACTCGAGTAGCCATCGTGATCGGAGTCGCTGCTAGACATAACTACAAAACTCATAGTATAAGCATGCATCCTCAATATAATTCATCTCCAAGTGTCATATTTGTGTTCTAAGTGAGTGCCTTGCTTCCTGGCTCTGGTTTGTTCAAAAATTCATCAACGTGGCTCTGATACCACTTCTGTCACAACCCATCCCGATCTCGGAATGAGTCCATGACCGGCCAATGAGCAAGCTCGCTAAAGGCCTAGATAAAAGAGTTGAAGAATTCCTTAACAATATAAATATGCGGAAGCATGTGAACAAAAACCAGAGCAATGATATAGATGTTCTCATTTATTTCCCAGGATTACATCACTTGGCTTAAAACATAGCCAATACATCAAAAGGTACAACAAAAGGGCTCCAAAACATTATTTAAACAAGAGTTGCCACTTCATTCTTCAACCTGACCTGAAAATGGTTTTAGAAAAACGCATAAGCTAAAAGCTAGAGTGAATTTCTACATACTGCAGTACAAGTTTCATAGATTCACAATATTCCCTGCAAGATTAGTTTCATAAGCAAAATATGGCTCAAAGGCTCAATAGTAATAACAATGCTTTATAACAATTCTTCCTTTGCTTTGTTTCCATGCCAGCCTGTATTTCATAGTATATCATTTCATAATTCAACCCTTATAGAATAAGCTTGACTTTCCTTTATCAATCTGCCCCTGTCGTGTGAGCATTCACACTTTTCACATTTATGCTTCCGCTTGTGTCGTATAAGCGCATGTACAATAGCATTATGCTTGTGTCGTATAAGCATATTGATTTCCAACACTATGCTTCTGTCGTATAAGCATTTCTGATCATTGTGCCTTATGCTTTTGTCGTATAAGCATTTTCTAGGCCTTATGCTTTTGTCGTATAAGCACTTCCTATAACAGGCTCATATTCATGCTGTCATCGTATGTGCACCTTATTTCCGTTTCATCTCCATTTCAATTTCTTTTTCTTTTTAATTTATTATAAATCCTTGTCGTATGGAATTTCACAACAGTTTTCCAATTTGTTCATCCATGGTAAAAGAATTTGTGCATGATCCATCTTTTCAAAATCTTCTTTTGGAAATAACATATCATTTTGGATTTAATAACCACAATTATAGTTTTAAAGGAAATGCACTGAAAAGTACGAGTAAAGCAGTATATAGAGATTCACCTGAACAGGATTCTTAAGCTTCTATTTC
>NMUG010010115.1:0-11057 GCA_002855965.1 Monotropa hypopitys | reverse complement strand
CTTAGACTTAGTAAATCTGTGACAGATTTACGTTGTCTTGTAAATACTTGTCTAACTTTTTCTCCTTCCCATAACATAATACTTTTTCTTGCATATTATGGAAATATATAATATGTTCATACAAAATCAAGAGGCTATGATGTTTCTAAAGCATCTAAGGCTATGAAATGTAATTTACACAATAACATGCCAGATTTGACGTTTTAACAATTTATAAAACTCATGGCAGATTCTACTCAAAACTAGAGCATGCAACGTATAACACACAACTTGTCAAATTTTCTCATGCGAACTATCGAATTAATAGATAAACATGATAATATATCTTAAAAAATAATTGGGGTATGAATCGTTCACCTCAACATGAAGGAACTCGACGGTAACTAGATTAGTGACCGGTGCTACTATTGGCGCCTATTGCCAACTTGGTGATTATCGCGTGTATGGCTCACCCGGAACCTAACATGCAAGTAATATGTCTAAATGTTTAATAACATGTCTCATAACAATATTAAATATCATATCTCAAAATTTTAGAGAGATCTAACCCATATTCCTCCTTTCTAAGGTCATAATACTCAATCTCCCAAATCTGGGCAGATTAGGTAGTCTGGAAAGATAGCCAATTTCGGAGGTAATCTAAAACATAAACTCAAATTTCTTAAAACATAAACTTGTAGAGGGACAAAAAGTTGAGTGGTGTCCTTCAGTCTATATTTGTAAAACAGGTTTAGGAATACCCTGAAAACCTGAAATTACAGAGGTAAAAATATGCTCTGAACGAAAATCTTGTTTCTTAAAGTATGATCGGTTTGGGTTCTATCTCATACCCCTTCTTGTGATTCCATGATCACAAGGTAGACTCTCATAGATATGGGTCTCTAATATACATATTATATATAGATATAAAGATGGTTACCTTGCTAGGAAGATGATCTACACAAGATATATGTGTGGCTTATGCTAGTTTCCTCATCCTAGACCTTCTTCTTGTTATATCTTCCTTCTATCTTGTTCTTCTTGGCTTGGAGGACTTAGAAAATATCCAAAGTCTTGTCTAAATGGAGTTAGAAGGTGAATAGGGTCGTGGGTTATGGTGTGATAGAATACAAGATCAAGTAGGAATGATATGGGGGAAGTAACCACTCAAATAAGTGCATGAATTAGTTATAAGTGCATGTGTGACTCTACAAATCCCTCATTCACTCCCCCTTTACTCCAAGACCTCTCCACTACACCCTATACACGTTCATAACTCCCCTATAATAGATATATATATATAAAACCCTACACATTCTTATATTTTAATGGGAAAAGAAACAACCAACCAAAATCCGGCAATTTATTAATTGGTCCAACACTTATTCCTTCTTGCAATTTCACTCACATATGACTAATACTCATATTATTATAGGTACAATTAGCTAATACTAAATATTATAGCACTTACTAACTTAATTATAACTCATACTAGACTCATAGACCGGTCCCTAATCGTTGCTCGGGACGGGTTGTCTCAGAAGTCCATAGTAACATGTTTCCACTTCCATTCTAGAATGGGTAACGGTTGAAGAGTTCCCACTGGACGTTGATGTTCGGCCTTTACTTGTTGACAAATGAGATACCATATAATGAAAAGAGCAACGTCTCTCCTCATACGTGACCACCAAAATTGACGTCGCAAGTCATGATACATTTTGTTTCTTTCCAGATGGACGGCAAAAAGGAGAATGATGAAATTCGTGAAGAATTTCCCACTGGCATGGAAAAGGGATGAACAACTTTCCTTGAAAATAAATGCTCATATCTTCATATATCATCCAACTCAATAATGCTTACCCACCAAGACATTTCGAACGAATAATAGACGCTTCTTCATCGGTGACTTGTGCATCCACAACTCTTTGCTATAATTTGGAAGGAATAGTTAAGTTGCACAAGGTAGATTTCTCTCCGGATTCTTCGGCATGAAGCATAAAATCCCCCAAATCTTCCACGCACTTCCAATCACGAATGGATAGACTATCTAGGTGACAAGATCGTCGACTCAAAGCGTTGACAACCACGTTTGCCTTACCCGGATGGTAATGCAATTCGAAACCATAATCTTCTCGATGATCCATCCATCGCTTCTATCGCATGTTGAGTTCCTTTTGCGTGAATAGGTATTTGAAGCTCTTATGATCAGAAAAGACCTCAAAGTTTTCACCGTATAGATAATTCCTCCAACTTTTCAATGTGAAGATAACCACATCAAGCTCCAAATCATACGTAGGACAATTCTTTTCATGAGTTTTCAACTATCGCGAACCATAGGCAACAACATTGCCCGCCTGCATCAATACGCATCACAAACCATCATGCGAGGTGTCACAATAAACAGTATAACCGATACCTCTTTCTCGCACAATTAAGATAGGTGATGATGTCAATTGCCTTTTTAGCTCTTTAAAAGCAGTCTCACAAGCATCATCCCATACAAAACAGATATTTTTGCACGTAAGTCGAGTCATTGGTATGACAAGATGCGAGAAATCAAGAATGAAACACTGATAGTAGCTCGCAAGCTGTAAAAAGATGCGAACATCAAACACATTGGAAGGTATAGGCCAAGAAATAATGGCTTCGATCTTTACAAGGTCAATGTATACACCTTCTTGAGACACAACATGGCCAAAGAATTTCACCTCATATAGACAAAACTCATATTTATTGAGTTTGGCATACAACTAGTGCTCCATCAAGAGCTCAAGAATGATGCGAAGGTGAGTTTTGTGCTCCTCTATCGAAGCAGAATAGACAAGAATATATTCCATGAATACCACCACGAATCTATCTAAGAATGACTGAAATATGTGATTCATCAAATCCATGAAAGTTGCAAGAGCATTGGTCAAACCGAATGGCATAACTATGAATTTGAAGTGACCATAACGGGAACGGAATGCAGTTTTGGATATATCTTCCTCTCAGATACAAAGCTGATGATATATCGATCACAAATCTATCTTAGAAAAGAAATTGGAACCTTGCAACTGATCAAATAGATCGTAAATCCTAGGCATAGGATAATAATTCTATATGGTGACCCTATTTAGCTTGCGATAGTCGATACAGAGATGGAGAGATCCATCATTCTTCTTGTCAAAGAGCGTGGGCACTCCCCATAGAGAAGAACTAGGACCAATGAATCCTAATTCAAACAGTTCCTCAATCTCGGACTTCAATTCCCTTAACTCAGCTAGAACAAAATGATACAGTGGAATTGATATAGGTGCTAAGCCTGGAATAAGATCAATAGAGAATTCTACTTCCCTTTCGGGAGATAGACCTGGTAACTTCTCAGGAAATACGCCAGGAAAGTCACAAATGATGACTGGCAACTCCTGATGGTCGGAGACATCATCATTCAATGCCAAGCTGGCACCCACAAATGGAGCCACGCTCCTTAGGATCATAAAAGGCAGACTCAACGGGATCCCGACGATCCCCGAAGAAATAAAAGAAATCTCCCTCCAGAGCCTGAATGAGAACTCTACGACAGAAACAGTCTATGGTGGTATGATGAGTGGACAACCAATCTATGCCGAATATGAGATTGAATACTGACATCTCCAATACTATAAAGTCGAAGGTGAAGTGTCGATCAGCGATTGTCATCTTGCACTGAAAATAGAAATGGTTCATAGGAATACAACCTCCAACAGGTGATTCGACTAACAAGGGTGGGTCAAATACTTCTAACTCGAGCTTCAAGGCTGATGCAAATAAGAATGCGAGAAATGAATGTGATGCACCCGAGTCAATAAGAATAGAAGCCTATGGGTTAAAGATAAGAATGGTACCACGAATAGCAGAAGTCTCAGGCTGCTGCAAGGTAGGCTGTAGTGCAACATATGGAACATCATATACTTTTCCTTGTGTCATCTGGCCATGCCCCGCATTATTGCGCTATCCAGAAGACTGACCTAGTCCCTAAGGACCCTTCATAAAGGGCCCTGGCTATAATGCACTGGAGTTACCTAGTACTACTGCTGCTGAAAATGTTGGCCCGGGCGTGGCTGCTAAACTGACCTCGCCTTGCTATGTTCCAACCCCTTGGAAGGACAAACTCTAAAACATGACCCGGCTAGCCACACTCATAACAATTGACATAGGGACACTCAGTGCAGATATTACCCTGCTGGTTACACTTGTGACAAATGACTTGAGCACAAAAGGAGATACCTTGATGACCAGCATTTGGTTGCAGGTTTTGCCCTCTCGAAAAACATGATTGTTCTCGTTGCCTCTTCTTCCCGAAACTTCGAGAAGAATTGCTTGAACCAGATGATTTTCCTCTTGGCTCCCAAACTTTGACTTCTTGGGTGGGTTCCTTCTTGGACTCATTAATTCGAGCACACTCGACCATGTCTGCAAAGATCTGAATGCGATGACCGACGATGAGGCCTTGGATAGAAGGGTGGAGACCTCTCTCAAACCTTTTACATTTCTTCTCCTTTGGGTTTATACTATCTTGGGCAAACTTCGACAAAGCTTGGAACTTCACCGCATACTGGGTGACAGACATGAATCCTTGCTCGAGCCTCTCAAACTGCTCTCTGAGATGATCACGGTACGATTCAGGAAAGTACTGGCCTTTAAAAATGGCTTCCAAGTCAGCCCAAGACATGGTTCCGATAGAGTCAAGAATTGCTTGAGGATTAGCACCTCCAATCACCCTCAAAGCACCTGTCCTTTCTTCAACGATATAAGTTTGTCATTCATTTGCCTCACCGATGAGCTGGTAGGAGGCAAGTGAAATGCAGACCTTATTTTCTAAAATCTCTAGGATTTCAAAGATCTTATGAATTTCCGTCATCCAATGGTTGGCTTCAAAGGGATCACCATCACCATTGAACTTCGGAGGGTCCATCCTGTGGAACTCACGAAGTGCTTCCGAGATACGACTAACAGCATTCTCCTTAGGCACAATAACTTCTCTGCTGGCCTTTACAACTATAGCTGTGATTTCCCTAATGAATTGCCCTGCATTGCCTATCCCTTTGGGGATAATCCCTTCAGACTGAGCAATTCCAGGGAGATCCCAAGGTTGACCATTTACCTCTTCACTAACAGCATCAAGGATTTGAACCCCTCGTCGACCACGACCACGATTTCCAACACGACGATTCAACATAGTTCTATAAGATAGAATAGGAATCATATCAATAAAGAAGACTTAGACAATGAAAGTCTAATCGCGAAGGCCAATACTAAAAGTAGGATAGAAACATATACCAAGACCCAAGATGATCACTAATAACAAAGGAATCAAGAATGGACAACTTGGATACAATCAATTAAGGATCAAACATCCTCAACAACCAATAATAGGAAAGAACCCCAATAGTTAACCTTATTAAACTTATTGTTTCAAATTTCTTTTAACCTCATGCAATGTGTGGAAAATGAAGAACAAACAAAAATGAAATGAACAAAATTTTTGTTGTATTTCACTGATACTCAAATAGAAAGGATTACACCTTATTTATGCAAAGAACTTAACCAACTTAACTAACTGACATAAGAATTACAACTGTCATCAAGAACGCATGAATACAACCGACTTAACTACCAGTACAGCTGTCAAACATAACAAACATTAAAGTGACAGTTGTTATGTAAGAGAGAAATAAAACTTGATCCACCAGAGAAATAGAAGCCCATTATCAGAAGATCCGCAAGCAGAACACAAGGAACACAAAATGCAGTGAATGGTTTTCTAAAAAAATCACATATTATTTACCAAGAGAACAAAACAATGCTGCAATAGAAATCCCTTTTACCAGAAGACCAAATCCCTTTTACCAGAAGACCATACGCCTTTTACCGAAAGAGAATAACAAAGTTCTCTGAAGACTGCAACAGAAATCCCTTTTAACGGAAGACCATACGCCTTTTTTCAGAAGAGCATAACAAAGCTCTCTGAAGGTTGCAACAGAAATCCCTTTTACCGGAAGACCATACGCCTTTTACTGAAAGAGCATAACTAAGATCTCTATAATTCTACAATCAAAGTGAATTTTTTTAGAAAACAGAGACTCTTTTACCGGAAAAGCAAGAAGACTTAAAGAACAAAAACCAGATTATGTTGGAGATATCTCATTATACTTAACACCCTCCTTCAAACTCATGGGGGTAGGAATCACCATGAGTTTGGAACGAAGATAAAGAAAATGAGGTTTAGAGAGAGGTTTGGTAAATATATCTGAACGTTGACATGTTGTTCCAACATGTAAGATATGAAGTTGTTGATTTACAACTTTTTTCTCTTACAAAATGATAATCCACTTCAATGTGTTTAGTGCGAGCATGAAACACAAGGTTAAAAGCTAAAGCAATAGCAGACAAGTTGTCACACCATAGTTTAGGAGTAGAGTTAAAAGGGACATGAATATCAGATAACAATTGTTGGATCCAAATAAATTCTGAATCTATGTGAGCCAAAGATCTATATTCTGCTTCTGTAGAAGATCTAGCTACAATATGTTGCTTTTAGCACACCATAAGAAAAGATTAGGACCAAGAAAAACACAATAACCAGTTGTGGATTTTCTATTAACAAAATCACCTGCCCAATCAGCATCAGACAATACAGATAACATCATAGGCCCTGAAGTAAATTTTAAACCCAGACTAAGTGTTCCTTGAATATATCTTAGAATCCTTTTAACAGCAACAAAATCACTGTGTTTAGGATCATGCATTTTTGACAAGCCTTATTGACAGCAAATGATATATTAGGTCTTGTAAGAGAAAGATACTGAAGAGATCCCACAACTGTTTTGTACCAATGTTGATCTGTAAAAGAAACATCTGGAATAGCCACAGATGGTTTGACAAACATAGGTGAGAAACTTGATTTATAGTTTTGCATACCAGATTTCTGTAACAGTTCAGCAGCATATTTAGATTGAGTAAGAACAACATTGTCCCTTTTATCTACTGCTTGAATCCCCAGAAAGTAATTAAGAGAACCTAAGTCCTTCATAACAAATTTCTTACCAAGATTTCAACAAAATCTGAGATAAAGTTTTGATCATTCCCAGTAACAAGTATATTATCAACATAGATCAAGACCAAAATAGTGTGTTCTTGTGTATGAAGAACAAATAAAGATGTATCTGCTTTACTGTTAACAAAGTCTTAATGCAGAAGAAAATTAAAAAGCATGAAAAATCAAGCTCTAGGTGCTTGTCTAGGACCATAAAGAGCTTTGGACAACTTGCACACATGATTGGGAAAGTTTGGGCTTTGATATCACAGTGGTTGTTTTATATACACATCTTCAGTTATCACCCCATGTAAGAAAGCATTGGAGACATCCATTTGTCTTATTGCTCCATTTTCAATGAAAACTCAAAACAACTCTTATAGTAGGTTGTTTAACCACATGACTAAATGTCTCAAAACGTCAATTCCTTCAACTTGTTGATTTTCTTTTGCTATTAGCATTTTCTTATATCTGGCAATTATACCATCAGAATGATGCTTGATCTTATATATCCAATGACAACCAATAACTTTAGCATGTGAAGGAGGAGAAACAAGAGTCCACGTTCCTTGTTGAACTAGAGCTTTATATTCCTCAACCATGGCTTGTTGCCATTCAGATTACTTAACAGCTTCAGAGCAATGAAATGGTTCACTCACAGGTTAAGAAAGAAGATTCCCAACCGTAGTCATAGCTAAAGAAACTCTATCAACACCACTTTTGATCTAGTTATCATAGGATGTGAGTTGTTTGAACAAGTGGATTGAGTCTTAGATCTAGTCAACATTGGATGAACATTTGTAAGAATAGAGCCACACGTTTGAGATTGTGAGTTCTTAACAGAAGAATCACCACAAAGCTTGCCTAACTTTGACCTAGATGATGAGTTTGTTTCAGAACAAATGTTTGTGACTAGTGTGGGAACAGAAATTTGAATGTCATCAAATATTGTCACAGGAATTTTGAATGAGATTATAAAATTATCATCCTTCTTCTTATCATTAGATGAAAGATAAAGAAAAGGGAATTCTTCTTCAATAAACTTGACATGTCAGAAAACATACACCTTTTGATAGGAGGATGATAACATCTATATCCTTTAGTTGCTGAACAATAGCCAATAAAGACACATAGTAGGGACTTAGGTGTAAGTTTATTTTGCCTGTAAGGTTGTAACCATGAATAGCACAAACAACCAAAAGGTTTTAAAAATGCATAATCAGGATTATATTTGAACAACAATGTATAAAGAACTTGAAAATTCAGAGTAGAATGAGGAAGTCTATTGGTAAGATACACTACAGTGAATAAGGCTTCAAGCCAAAATTTAGTAGGTAGAGTTGCTTGCAATAACAAAGTAACAGCAGTTTCAATCAAATATCTGTGTTTCCTCTCAACAACTCCATTTTGTTGAGGTGTATGTGGACAAGTAGTTTGTTGAATGAAACCACTAGAAAGGAACAATTGTATCAAATACTGATTATGTCACGACTCGTATTTTCTAAATATGTTTTCTAGAATTTAATTCGTTTATTAAACGTTAATCGACGCTTGCGACCTTTGGGAAGGTTGTGGGATAGCCTTAAGTCGTCAATTTAGCTTGAGGAATGTTGAGGAAGTATCCGAGGGTGCGACGAGAAGGGATGGGAATGGTTCGGAGTCAATCCGGGCCACATTCAGGTTCCTCGTCCGGACGAGGATGGTTAACCTTCCGGACGGGCGAGCAGCAAGGGGTGCAAAGTGAAGCAGGAGCTTCGTACGGACCGTGGGAGGTTCCCGTCTGGATGGAGATGAGTGGTCGTCCGGACTAGGGGTTGTGCCCGTCCGGACGAGGCAGCGGAGAGTTATGGGGTTGGTTTTAGGAGTGTTCATCCGAACCGTGGGAGGTCCCGTCTGGACGGGGATGAGTGGTCGTCCGGACGACGGGTGTCCCGTTCGGACGAGGAATGCCAGAAATGCGTTTTTAAGGCTTTTAAGTGGGGGTATTGTTGTCTTTAGCCTTGGGGTATATAAGGGACCCTTGAGTTCGAACTTGGGTCATTCCTTCTTGATTTTCTCAAACCATAGAGCCTACTGTCTCTCTCTACCTCCATAACCACACTCTCTCTTATCTTTACAAATCCAAGCTCTTCCAAGCATCAAGTGAAGTTTTGGCAAGGAGAAATGCTGTTCCTCACGTCAAGAGCTTTCCGTCAAGCTACATGTCAACTCCATCCATCAAGGTTCAAGTTCTAGGGTTTGGTTGAAGCTCCATTAGGGTAGGATATGTTTATCTCTAGTAGTGTTCTTGATTGTGCCCACATCCTTCTCCCTATTAAATGTTTGCAATTTGGTCAATTTTGTATCTCTCATGACTTGGTGAAATTAGTATGGGATAGGGAGTTGAATCATGAAATTGGTGGTGGGTTTGTAGTCTCTAGGGATGTCTCCTGTTATTCCTAGCTTCAATTTCATGTGTTGAACGTTGTTTTGAAAACCCCCAAATTTTGCATGAACCCTAATTTCCTCATTTGGGGATTTTAGTCAATTGGTAGTCATATGTTCAAATTTAGTTGGTATTCATGTAATTGGGCATGATTGGTGTGTGATTGATGCATTAATCACATTGGTCATATGTGGTGAACATTGGTTGCATGTTGGGTCGATCATTGTAGTGTTGCATCATGAACGGAATAAATGGAATTGATGACCCTTGTATGGAATTGACTAGCATGAGCTAGGAATTATGATACGAACACATCAAATTTTATAGCGACTCGAATTTCCAATTCTTTGAAATTCAATTCTTTGGTAAATAAAATAAAATCCGACGAATTTTGAAGTATTTGAGGCCGTGGATAAGTTGGTTGAATCATTGGAAGGAGTCCGGGTGCGTTGATCATCCCCGATACGAGTTTCATTCTCGTTCGGGATCTTCAAGCATGTCCATTCATCGCTCGTTCGTTGTTTGTCGATCATTCGATGTGTTTATGATATTGAGGGAGGCTAAGGGATAGCCTTAGAATGTCTTTTCGGTGCCTAGAATGTTCGGGAGGTGTCCTTGGATGGTTTGGGAAGGTTCGGGGCTTTTGCGTCGCGTTTCGATGTTTTTCTGCAAGCTTCGTCCGGACCACGCTTGAGGTTCGTCCGGACGACGGGTCCAGGAAACAGAATTTTTGCTTCAGGAGGTTTCGTCTGGACCACTAGGGTCTTCATCCGGACCATGGGGGTTTCGTCCTGACGACCGTGACTTTCGTCCGGACGACGGTCTGCGGAAATGCGCGATTTTGAATGATTTAAGTGAGGGGCACTTTGGTAATCTTGTCCTAACACGATTTTCCCCAAACATCGCCCCAACCCTTCTTCTTCCTCATTTTCCCAACCCTAAGCCTCTCTCTCTCCTCTCTCCTTCTCCATTAATGGAGGTTTTCTTCCTCCTTCAAATCCAAGGGCTTCCAAGCCTTGGATGAATTTCCTCAAAGAACAAATGTTGTTCCCCTCACCTCAAGCTCTCCGGAAAACCCAATATCTTCTCCATCCCTCCAAAATCCAAAGTTAGGAGATTTGTGAAGATGCATGGATCGAGAAATGGCAAGAAGGAACGTTGTTCCCCTCGGTGAGAGCTACGCGACACCAACCATATCTTCTTCATCCGGCGACTTTTAGATCTCCGGCGACTTTCCGGCGAGGAGCTATGGAGATGTGGTCTTGAGGAACATTGTAGAGGACGAGGAGATCTACGCGGTGACGGGTTCGGTTTGCAGCGGTGCGGCGGCACCATTTTCCGGCGATTTCTCCGGCGAGTACTCCGGTGGGTAAATTCTTGACTTCTATTAAATATGTGCGTGTGTGTGTGTATATAGTTCGTATAATCGTGTTCTCACTCCTATCGAATAGTGGTCGCGTAGCATTCGGGCTAGGATGGACTCACTCGTTAGGATCACTTGAACTTTGGATTGATAGATGTTGGAAATTGAAGTAATGTGGTTACGAACGTCAATCAGTGGTCATGTGTTGATCGGCCACCCAAACTTTGTAGACG
>NMUG010010114.1:0-11059 GCA_002855965.1 Monotropa hypopitys | reverse complement strand
CAGAGGGACTTTGCTTTGGGGGCAAAGGTGTGGGAACCGCGCCGACAGGGTTCCAATTCTAGTTCTTCTTCTTCAGGCAGCTTCGGGAGGAAGTGGAAGCGAGATCAATCTCGTTTCTCTAGAGACCAGCGGTCTCAGGCCAGCAAGGTTCGACGACCCAGGGCAGAGTCTTTGCCATTCCAGCCATTCCTACATCATCTGTATCCCACCAGCAGCCGGAATCTTCAGTCGTCCAGGGTATGTTTCTTGTTTATAATTCTTGGGCCAGTTTATTGTTTGATTTGGGTGCATCACATTCATTCCTAGCAGCATCTTTTGTCCATGCATTAGAGATAGACTTGGACGTTCTAAACCCGCCTATGTTCGTTGACACTCCGGTTGGAGGCCGTGTTCGCTTAGATCGTGTGTGCATAGATTGTGAGTTGACTCTCGAGGACCACAAGTTTACCTTTGATTTCATTGTCCTGGAATTGTCTGGATTCTATCTGATTCTAGGGATTGGTTGTCTACCTTCCATGCCCACATTGATTGTCATCGGCGCCGAGTGCGATTGTTCTCTCCAGGAGGACTTTATTTCTATGTGTATGGCGACCGGAAGGAGTCCATTGATTCTTCCTTCTATGATCCGAGGGAGCGCGATTCAGTTAGTTGCATGTTGGCCAGTCTCAGCCTTGACGACGATTCTTCTCTACGTGGACAGTTACCCCCAGTTGTTTGCGAGTCCCCATATGTATTTCCGGTAGAGTTGCCTGGTTTACCACCTAGGCGAGAGGTGGAGTTCTCCATCGATTTGTTACCCAGTACGTCTCCGATTTCAGTACCACCTTACAGATTCGCGCCGACAGAGTTACGGGAGTTGAAGTCCCAGTTGCAGGAGTTATATGAGTTGGGTTTCATTCGGCCCAGTTCTTCACCTTCGGGCGCGCCAGCGTTATACGCAAAGAAGAAAGACGGTTCTTTATGATTGTGCATTGACTATCAAAAATTAAATCGAGTTACCGTGAAGAATAAGTATCCTATGCCTAGGATAGACAATTTGTTTGATCAGTTACGTGGTTCTACTTACTTCTCCAAGATTGATTTGTGTTCCGGTTATCATCAGTTATTGGTGCGGGCGGAAGATATTCCGAAGACCGTATTTCGTACTCGTTATGGCCATCATGAGTTTGTGGTCATGTCATTCGGCTTGACAAATGCTCCAGCTACGTTCATGGATCTCATGAACCGTGTCTTTCGCATCCATCTTGATCAGTTTGTTGTAGTCTTCGTCGACGATCTTCTTATTTATTCAGCTTCAGAAGAGGAGCATCAGGTTCATCTCCGAATTGTGTTAGAGTTGTTGTGGGAACACTACTTGTACGCCAAACTTAGCAAATGTGAGTTTTGGTTGCCGAAGGTAAAGTTTTTTGGTCATGTTGTGTCGCAAGGTGGAGTTTCGGTAGATCCAAGTAAGATCGATGCAGTTTCTTCGTGGCCCCATCCCCAAAGCGTTTTTTATGTTTGTAGTTTTCTTGGTCTTGCGGGTTACTACCGACAATTCGTTCTGGATTTCTCTCGGTTGGAAGGACCGATGACTCGTTTGACCCGAAAGGGTATTCCGTTTTCTTGGGGTAATGATTGTGAGATGGCTTTCGAAGAGTTAAAGCGGCGGCTCACTTCAGCACCTATTATTATTGTTCCCGAGCGAGGAGTTGGTTATGCGGTCTACTGTGATGCTTCACACGATGGTTTGGGGTGCATCTTGATGCAAGGAGGAAAGGTCGTTGCTTACGGTTCGTGGCAGTTGAAGACTGACGAGCGCAATTATCCGACTCACAACTTGGAGTTAGCGGTGATTGTCTTTGCGTTAATGATGTGGCAAAACTATTTATACGGCGAGAGATTTGAAGTGTTTTCCGATCACAAAAGCTTAAAGTACTTGTTCACGCAAAAGGAGCTTAATTTGCGACAGAGGTGTTGGATGGAACACTTGGAAGATTACGATTTCGAGTTGCATTACCATCCCGATAAGGCGAATGTTGTTGCGGACGCTTTGAGTAGGAAGTCATCTCACTTAGCTAGCTTGGCAGTTCTTGATTGAAGGGCGATGGAGGACTTAGGTCTGTTTGTTTTACATGTGGAGGAGACCAGAGAGCAGGTCACTTTATGTAATCTATCTATCTATTCGGAGATTTCTCGTTGGGTGACCGAGGTTCAGACTGACGATTCAGAGGCGACAGATTTACGTGCGAAGTTCCTTAGCGGAAATGCACGACCGGGTTGGATGATTCATTCGGATTCTAGCTTGTGTTATTTTGGTTGATTGTTTGTTCCCGATTCTTGCCGAGGAGGCATATTGTATGAGTTTCACCACTCACCATTGGCGGTTCATCCTGGAGGTACAAAATGTACCATGATCTTCGACGATAGTTTTGGTGGCTAGGAATGAAGAAGGATGTGGCAGTGTTTGTTTCGAGATGCCTTACTTGTCAGCAAGCGAAGGAAGAGCATCAGCGACCAGCGGGTCTACTTTAGCCTCTACCGATTGTAGAGTGGAAATGGGATCATGTGATGATGGATTTTGCTTCAAGCTTTCCGAGATCGCCTAATGGGCAGGATGCTATATGGATTATCATTGACCGACTGACGAAGACATCGCATTTTCTTCCTATTCATGTCACTCATTCTGTGGATTCTTTGAGCCGATTGTACATTAGAGAGATTATTCGACTTCATGGTGTGCCATCATCTATCGTATCTGATCGAGACCCCAGATTCACTTCCAGATTTTGGCGGAGCTTACAGGCTTCCCTTGGTTCGAAGCTCATGTTCAGCACGACGTTTCACCCTCAGACAGATGGCCAGTCTGAGCGTACAATACAAGTTTTGGAGGATATGCTACGAGCTTGTGTGTTAGATTTTCAGGGGAGTTGGGTAGATCATTTGCCGTTGATCGAGTTCGCCTACAGCAATAGTTATCATTCGAGTTTGGGTATAACACCTTTCGAGGCTTTGTATGGTAGATCTTGTCGTTCACCTGTTTGTTGGTTAGACGTTGGTGAGTCTGCTATTGTTGGGCCGGAAATGACACAGCAGATTACCGAGCAGATCAAGACGATATGCCAGAGATTACTTACGGCTCAGAGTCGCTATAAAAGCTATGCCGATCGACGTCGTACTCCTTTGTCTTTTGAGGTTGGTGACCACGTCTTTTTGAAAGTTTCGCCTCGCCGTGGCATTGTACGTTTTGGAAAGAAAGGAAAATTAACTCCACATTTCATCAGGCCATTTGACATCATTGAGAAGATTGGGGAAGTCGCTTATCGTCTTGCCTTGCCATCAAATATTTCTAACGTTCACGATGTTTTCTATATTTCTATATTGCGTAAGTACGAGCCGGATCCGTCGCACATCATTGATTGGTCGAACGTTGAGTTGGAAACCGATGTGTCCTATGAATAAAAGCCGATACGCATTCTTAACTTGAGAGAATAAGTTCTACGTGGAAAGACGATTCCTTTGTTGAAGATTATGTGGAACAACCATGGAATAGAAGAAGCAACTTGGGAGCGCGAAGACGCGATGCGTAGCAAGTATCCAGAGTTGTTTTGATTTGTTTGATTTGTTATTCGGTTTGGTTTGAATTTGTATAAATGTTTATGCTCTTATCTTAGAAAAATTTGAGGACAAAATCCTTTTAAGGAGGTTGAGGTGTCACGACTCGTATTTTTCTGATTTAATTTTGGTATTTAAATTATTTATCGACGTGTTCGAATTGAGTATGACCTTGAGTGAGGGCGTGGGAGAGCCTTAGGATGTCAATTCGATGCAAGAAATGTTGGAGAAGTGTCGGAGTTGAAGGATGGTTGAACCGGAGTCAAAAGACTTATTTCGGAACTTTTTCTGGTCTGGTCGTACGGACCACAACCAGGGCTCGTCCAGACGAGCCAGGCAGAAAGGGAGCAGAATGGGTTCAGGTTCGGTCGTCCGGACGACGGTCGGGTTTCGTCCGGATGAGGTTGGCAGGGAGGTTCCAAAGTGCTTCAGGAGTGGTCATCCGGACGATGGGGATTCCCGTCCGGACGAAGGTGCATGGTCCAGACGACGGTTGGGTTTCTTCTGGACGAAGGTCTCAGAAATGCGAATTTTGGTGTCTTTAATGAAGGGTAACTTGGTCCTTTCACCCCTAGTCTGAACTTTTAGGGCTAAAAACGTATGGGAGCCTCTTATCTCCCTCATTTTCACTCAAAATACTCTCTCTACCTCTTAAAACTCCATTGATGCTCCACCTTCTCTCCTCCATTTGAGAGACTTCCAAGGTGAGTTTGAAGAAATTGCAAGGAGAAAGCTTGCTCTCCTTGCCAAGGGCTTTCCAACAAGCTAGATATTTTCGCTATCCACCGAATCCAAATTTCTAGGGTTTGCTCCAAGCTTCAAAGGTATTGTGATGTCCATCTCTAGTAATGTTCTAGGTTATGCTCCCTCTTCCCATTCCTTTGAAATCTAGTCATTTTTGTGTAAATTTCGTATATGCATATTTGTGTGAAATTAACCTAGGATTTAAGGTTCAATTATGAAATTGATGGGCTTAATAGAGTTCTTATGGTTATACATGCATTGTACATGAGTTAATTTCATGTTGGAATCAATTGTGTAAAAACCCCCAAATCATGTTGGAATCTATAAATTAGGGCTTTTGGTTAATTGGTAGTCTTTTGATTAAATTGAGCTTGAATGTGTGCAATTAGACCTAAATAAGGCTTAACATATGGGTTTGCAGTATGGGTTGTATTTTATAGAAATTGGTTGTATATTGGTTATGTTACACAATGTATCCCTTAGTCAAAATTCAATGGGTAATTGACACACATTGGTTATGTTGTAATTTGTGACTCACACACACACACATCTTGGATTATGTCAACATTATATGAAATGAGTTATCGAGACCCACTGAGAAGAAACCTTGGCTAGGGATTCTCGTGAATCAATATCAAGGGAAGTAACCTTGGCTAGGGATTCCCAGACACGATGACAATGATACGGGCCTATGATTATTAATTTGGAGTACCTTGGTTAGGACTCCTAGGATGGTCACTCCATCCGCGACATTGTGCACGATGGGGGTAACGTGAGCCCTCCCAACGTTATTTGGGGAAGACCGGATAGGTTCGATTAATGTGTTGATGAGCCATTAATCCAACCTCGCCCTATCAACGTCACAAAACAAAATGATTATGGAATACCTTGGTTAGGATTCCAGCATTATATCCCACTTGGGATGAGAAAATAAAATGAATTATACTTTTATTAATTGATGATAGCTCAAGCACTTCTTATGACTTTATATTTGGACTCTTGTCTAGTAGTCCCTTGTTAAACATCACGGAATGAGAACATACTTATGTTTTGACCCTTGGCTTGTGATCCTTTATATAATTCTACGTTATGTTGTTAATTGTTCCTTGTTATAGAAGTCGGATCATTGCCTTGTATTGTCTCATACATATTGCTTATATCATTCTGGACATTCACACACTCATTCACGCATTCTCTCCATGAGTTTTTGAGAGATTTGGTATCATTTTGGAAGACTCTTGAATTTTCCTTTCCTTGAGTTATCCCATTCGGTTGTAATGGAAGTACTAGTTTTGTAATAACTTAACTATACCTCTCTCTCTCTCTCTTTGGGTTCTATGTGTTGGACTTCTTAGACTTATTTCTTTATGCTTATTTCCGCATTCACACTCGGATTTTGTGTAAGTTTGGAATGAGATGTGTTTGGTATTTAGACTCGTTTTAAATTGTGATGAGCCATGCTTGTTTCCCCATTTATAATGTAATTCAAAAAAATGGTTTGAAAATCCAAGGCGTGACACCGATACATAAGGATACGCTAAAGGCACGCCGACACGCCAAGGACACACCGAAGACATGCTGACGCATCAAGGACACATCGAGGATACACCGACATGACAAGGACACGCCAGTACACTGATACACTGATACGACGATATGACTTCAAGGCCCTTTTGCATGAATACTTGGCAAATTGTAACTAGTGGGGATATGTCATCGCACCAACACCCAAGAACTAACCAAAAATAACTGCAACGCATGAATATGCTCCAACCCCTCGAGCCAAAGAATACACTACACTAAACACACACATCCTAGTGTGGTAACTGTATGACCTTAGTGATTTGTTTTGAGATGCCCTGACCGGTAGCTCTTCTCAAATTAATTTACCACGTCAAACGTGTATCACGTAACCAAGAAAGTACTCATGCACCCACACACGCCAAAATGTACAAGTGCCAAGCCCAAACAATATGACATGGCACTAAACTCATACCAAGTCTAGACCACAATATGCATTCGTACCCAACTTTCCCACGGCTAAACAGATACATACACCTTAAGTCCACAAACTTCTTGCTAACGATCAAGCAACGTTCAGTGCAAAAGCATAACGAACAAAAACCACAGTTTCTAACTTTACTAGAGTCTCGCAACCAAAACTAGGACTACAAACATTTGAATTAAGGATACAACATTGATTGAGAGACAAGCATGGGGACATAGCATCTTTTGAACATGGGAAATTTCTACCGAAATCAGGAGTGAAACAAGATTGACAAACGTCATCCACTAAAAGTTCAGAATAAAACCACACACTATATGGGTGATCCACAATTTAAGATGTAACTCAAACAAGATACTACAAGGAACGTGAAAAGTCCCACCACATGCATCAAACAAGACGCAAGTCGAAGAAACGTCATTTAAGAACCAACAAGTCTTACAATATCTATTGAATGGAATATAATTCAAATGAATGTTATCAAGGAGTCAACAAGCTCCATATGAATCGCAAGTCAAGCACAACAGATACTAGGCACAAGAAGGACTATGATTTGGTGCCAAAGATCATCAACCGAGGAAGTATCAACCCATGGCCCACGACCAATCGAACACGAGACTTCCTAAATTTTAAAAGACCCATTAACTTACTGTCGATAAAACAAACGATACAAAGTATGTATTAGATGAAACAACCAAGGAGAAATCAAAATCTATTTTGCCACTAGAGTTTCAACACTACATAGTGGATACACCACTTGTACTCTCAACATGACTGCCGAAGAGATGGTCTTTCAAGGAGAAAGAAGGGAAAATTGTCGATACGGATCACATCAATCAAAGTCGACACCAACCAAAGGAAAGGAGTCATAACAGCACACCTAGAGACATGAAACCAAATGGTACTTCACATGTGCTTCCTCATGACACACCACATCAATCGAGTTAAACAAAGGAGATGCCACTCGACAAAAATGCATAAAAGTCTACACAAGGACCATCTACATCAAGGTCGGGATAGAACGACTGCACAAAGTGACATCGATCACTTGGAAGAATTAAACACTTACAATGGGTTTACAAGGGCGAACTTCCAATCCATACCTAGCCCGAAGAAAATACACAATGGTCTAACAAGTCGATAGGCGGTAAGGTACATGCCAATAGAACTTGCAACGAGGAACACATAGAGCATCAGGAGTCCTACAACTCCTTACAAGCCAAAGCTTTGTACAAGAGGATCACCTATGCTATTAAACTAGGAACGATTCAACAAACGCATTCGTTCATGGCATTCACGACACAACTCGTCACCATATAGCTAACTCGAAAAGGGACAACCAACACCATTCAATCAAGAAGACCCGAACGAACCCGAGAAAGATAAACAACTCTCAAGGAACATCCAAGCCTCCACATAAGCAATAAACCCAAATTACAACAAACGGATCTCTATGTCGAACTTCTCATGACCAACCGGTCCAAATCAACACAAGGTAAGAATTTCAACATGGAATAACACATCACATCTTAATTCAACTCCACGAACTAACGAATCATAGCATCGACAATCCCACAAAATCCAAGACGAGCACAAACAATTAAATCTCGCAAAGAGATATGACCTAAGGGTCATACCCCTTAAAGAAGAACACTAGAAAATATCGATAATGCCCCAAGATTTCTGCTAAAATGGAGGAGGAAACACAAACTCGAATAGAACATAAGGCCTATTTTATCAATAACTATACGAGTGTTAACACCTCAATATGGAAAAACAACCAAACTTAGAGACTCAAGGGCTATAAAGGGGTACTACCAATCCCAAGGCCAAAGTCACCAAAGTCCCAATACAATGTGCCAATATGACCCAAGTTCCGCCTTACCAATGACAAGATGAGGGATAACCACAACAACGACTTTGAATACTTCTACAAATCTCATCTTACCACAAACCACAATCTCAACTCTAGCGAAATAGAGGAGCCTAAGACCAACAATAACCACAAAAGATGTATCGTGATCACTAAAAATAAGGACACAAGAGCACACAATCACCGCAAGACAACTAGACGTTCCATAAGAGATCAATACTCAACTTACAAAGGATAGAGAAACTCAACATTCGTGGAAGGAGACAAACATGCAAGATACATCAAAGACATAAGGCCATGATGCGATAGAGCACATCGAGCACACAGACATAACTGAAGAACAATGTAATTACCAAGAGAACTCATGGAGACTAAGTATCTCCCCACATCTCCAAGGTATTAGAATCGAAACCTTTGATACCAAGTTGTCACGCCTCGGATTTTCAAACCATTGTTTTTGAAATACAGTTTAAATAATAATCAAGGGGATGCAACTACTTGCCATTCAGATATAGTCAGTTAAACTTATCATTATATCACAGAGCAGTACAAAGTAGAAGTACAACAAAGTAAAAGAGCGGAAGAGAAGTACAAGTACAAGCCTACTACAACTGCTACTGTGAACAAAAAGAACTACAAGTATAAGAAAGGAACGACAATTGAAAACACTATATCTACACTGCACTGTACAAGAGAAGTTACTAAAACTGAACTAGCCGAGCCCACGAAAATCCAGCAACGGACTCCAACTCCAAATCACCAAGTCCGGCTAGCCCTACAACACAGAATTAGACAAAGAGAAAAAGGAGGGTATGAGTAAACCACAGCTCAGTGAGAAAATCCCTAACTACTACCAAGCATGCACATGCAGTGCATGCCAACATGTCCACAAGTAAGCGTACCAAACAGTAAAGAACCCAAGGTGCACATGAAGCAAACCTAACTCAAGTAACAATGAACATAGACATGTCGCCAACAAGGTGTGTACAACAAAATCCTCAAGACTGAGTGAGTGCAACGAGTAAGGCATCCTAGGTCCAACCGAAGTAAACTCTAGCACAATCCAACCAACCTTACCACTAAGGTGAAACAACTATAAGGACCTACTAAGGATCCCAAACCGAAGCAAAGCTAAGGTGTCCAACAACATTCACTCCACAAGCTCCACTAACTATCATTATTATCATGTGTTTGATTCATAAGTAACATGGGATATTTGAGATAGTTCTTTCTTTCATTTCTATTATTCGTTCATTTAGTTTACAATATGGATAAACTACATAATCCCTAGCCAAGTCCATTCCGGTTATCCTATCATCCTCGATACATATTGCCACTAGGACTAAATCCAAGAATATCCTCATAAGTCCATTCTTGATTCATCCTTTTATGTTCTTTCATTATACTTGAGAATTATTTTCATATTTGATTGGGTCCGGCATAGTGGCTTGTCGGCACACTACCCGTTTTGGTCCATCATTCCCCAAATAACTTTGGGAGGGCTACACTACTCTGATTGTGCACAATGTCGTAGATGGAGCAACCATCCCATATTCCAAAATCATGCGAATGCATTCAATTATAATTCCACACCATTCTGAAACCACACAAATGGGTTTAATTTTAATATCACACCATTCTGAAACCATGCGAATGGGTTTAACCTTATTTCGTTATATGAGTCACTATTCTAATTTGATTACATTCCATTTAGTCCACATTTCTATTTCCTTTCTTTTATTGTTGTTACCGTGCCTAGAAAAGGCCATCAACCCACATCATTCCATCTAGACCACATTTCCACATCACTTACTCGATCATGTCTCTTTTCATTACATGTTTCCCAAGTGATCGATTCAAGATTGGGTATGAGTAGTCCTCGTGGGACACATCCTCCATATTTAACATTCTTTGATTTATATTAAACATATTGCCAAGTGTTCCCAATCCACACCCACCTTAACTAGATCAAGGGGATTAACCCACCGGTTCTATCCTTTACCAAGGTGATGACTCGATTCAACATTCACTCTTGGTAAGCTCAAGGGAGACCAACGAATATACGAGTACACACCACCACGATAATTCCAAAGGAAAATCTATACTAATTAGAAGAAGTCACCATGGTGACCAAAAGGTCCAACTAGACCTAATTTGACTACAATGGTCCACCTAGGACCTTGAGGGAACACTATGTGTCCAAAGAATACCAAAGGGGATACAATGATGTTTAAGGCTCCATAATACTTAATCCCCTACATGAAGGTTCCTATGAAACTCTAACGATACTCTTTCACCCAAAATCTAAGTCGACACTCACAAGGGCATTTCATCGAACATATGGTGGGCATAACTTTCTAGGGGTATCTATCGATCAATCAACACATCAATCTAACCCTCAAACATTGCCAAGAACATATTCAATCAACATAAACTAACCCTAGATCATGATAGTAAAAGTGTATCCCTTAATCATAACAATCGAATCCTATTCACACACACGCACACTTGATATTAGAGAGAGATTTACCCACAGGATATTCGCTGGAGCTCTAAGTCCACCAGAGAGTCATCTTTAACACCACCGCAAACCGGAACCATCATCGCATAGATCCCCTCGTACTCTATAACGTTAATGAACGGAATTTATCCTAAAACCTAAGGGAGAGGGGCCAAATGCATGAGAGAAAGGAGAGGAGAAGTGAAACAGAGAGGGAGGGAGAGAGAGATACTTACGTGGGGAGAGAGAGAGAGGGAGAGAGAGTTGGGGCTGAAATCTGATCTTCAAAATTCCCTCAACACGTACACAAATATATATATATATATATATATATATATATATA
>NMUG010010113.1:0-11059 GCA_002855965.1 Monotropa hypopitys | reverse complement strand
GAATGCATGAAATCTCAAAGTTTTCTAAAAACAAAATAAATAATAATGCCAGAAAAGGGAATTTGAATGTTTCTCAAATTTGGAGAAAGGGTATTCATTGATTTGGTAAGTTTTTATGTCTCTTTACCTTTATTGTTAAATTTATAGTGACATGTATTTATTTCTTACCTTTTGATATTTCTTTATAATTTTTCATGATTCTCTCTTTTTAGCATGTTTCTCTCTTATTTTATTAAGTCATATTTTTATGTATTATTTAGGGTTAATTTTAAGGGGGAGTCTTTCATGCATGCTTGCTTATATGGTTCATATCTAGTTTTTTTGTTTGTATGAGATTAGTACATTTGTCCTCTGTTTGGTTCTGTTTCAAATCTGTTCATTTTAGGCCATTCATTAGATATGCTTGATTGTGTTTTCCATGATTGCATGAGAATTTCGCTTGAGTTGCATTGTATAATATTGGATATTTTATGAATATCATGCATGATTAACATATGTTCATATGCTCTTCCATTGGTCTTGGAAGACAATCCTTCATTGGTGTCCTTTGGTTGTGATTGGTTGAGTTCGGGTTGGTTCGGGTGAGTGTTGGGAGGCCCGGAGACCCTACACGAAAGTCCCCCATTCTTGTCGTTCATTTCGATATATACCTCAGGTGTGTATATAAATGCTTTACATTTCGATATGCCCCTTGTTGCATTTCGATATGTTCAACCCTCTGCTCCCTTTTTCTTCTTTAAAATTTTGATATAAGCCTTGGGTATTTTGAAATGTTAGTATTTCGATATGTTGGTACAGAGCTTTGTATTTCGATATGTTCCCTTCATGCATTTTGATATGAAATGCATTTCGATATACTGTTGCATGGTGCTGTATTTCGATATGCATTCCCGGGCATATCGAAACCCCTTGGTTTCCAGCAGTGAGCCTTGCATTTCGATATGCTTCCCATGTATATCGAAATGTCTCTTTGTTAATGTTCATCAGTGCACTTTTTATTTCGATATGCCCTAGCTGCATATCGAAATGATGAGACTCTGTATTTCGATATGCTCCACGTACATATCGAAATGATTCTTTGATAAACTCCAGTAGAGAGTTTTATATTTCGATATGTACCTCTATACATATCGAAATACATCCTTCAATACGGTTACCCAGATCACTCTATATATCGATATGTAGCCCCGCTATATATCGAAATACATAGTCGGCAGACTAGTTTTGGGAAACCTCGTTAAGGGCATTATGGTCATTTGGCATTAGTTTTGAGCACACATATAAATGTGAAAACCCTTATTCATCACTCATAACCCTATCTCTCTTCCCCATTCTAGCCGAAGCTCTCTCCCCTCTCTCTTCCTCTCATTTCTCTCTCACTTCTCTCTAAATTTAAGGGAGATTGAGCCACCTTTGAAGATTTTGATCTTCACAAACATTGAAGAGGAAGTCAAGGGCTACGTCATGGTGTACTTTGTTTGGGCACTTGTGAAGAACCCCTCACCTAGGGTTTTTGTAAGTTTGTGTTTTTTTCTCCATTCAAGGTAGAGTTGTCTATCCCATCTATGTTTCTTGGTGGTTTTGCTTTCTTCTCTCTCTATGTACTAGTTAGGATGAGGAAATTTCGTGTTCTATGTTGCGGGTCAAATTACTCCCAAATTGGTTGAGTGTATAAGTTGATATGGGTCTTAATTGATTCCCTATATTATTAATTTCAAGATCCCCACATAATTTTTGAAAACCCACAATTTGTATAAAACCCTAGTTTTGGGTCTTGAGGAAATGTTGCAATTGAAGGGTTGATTCTTGAAATTGATAACGATAAGATGGTCTTATGACCTTGCAAATGTTTTAATTGAAGGATTTGAATGTCAATTTTGGAAAAGTCATGTTTGGTCATTTGGGGTGATTAGGAGGTGAAAATTCCATAATCCCGGATAAGAAACAAATGTTTTAAATTGACCATTAGCATGATGAAAAATTGAGTTAGCTATATTATCATACGGGAATTTCATTTCCTGAGTGGATTATACTCACTACATTGCGCAATGGGGCCCCACTAGAGCCCTTCCTAAGGTAGGATAATTCTAAGGAACACTCAGTTAGTAGCTGGCAGGCGACTAGTGCAGAACAAGCCTAAACTCAATAAAAATTTAAATAATGTGGTTATTCCTCCCTTAATTTTGTTAGAGTTGAGATGGAATATTTGTAAAATGAATGTTTCTCCTTGATTTCGTCAAGTGAGCTTTTGAAAGAAATCCATTGGCTTTGGAAATGATTTTGAAATGGAATTTTGGATGGAAATTGGAAAATGGTTTTGAACTATGAAATGGTCCTCATTGCATGCATTCATATATTATTCTCGCACTCGCATCTTTTGTCCCAACTTGGGATATGTTTGGGTATAGGCTTTCTCTACTAGGCTTTTGCCTAACCCATTATTTTTAGGTACCGACCCGGCTGTGTGACTTGGAGCTTAGAATTTGGGTGCCATCTTGCCGGACATCTTCAGTTGATTTCATTTAGTTTTAATTGTTTTAAATTTCATGTTCCCGGGACTGTAATAATTTATTTTGGTTGGACTGTAAACTTAAACATATTGTGTGGTGGTGTGCATGCATATGACATTCTCCTTTCCCCTTCTTTATTTTCCGCATATTTGAATGGGTAGATGGTTTACAATTATTAGTCCTTGTTGTCATCTTTATATTTCAAAAAAATTATGGTTTGAAAATCCGGGACGTGACAACTTGGTATCAGAGCTTTCGTTCGAAAACTTAGGCCTTTGGAGAGACTTTTGGTCTCAATGAGTGCATTGTTTTGAAAATTTGCATTCATGTGATGTGCTTGGAGTGTATTTGCATTACATGAGGATCATGTGTTTTTATAAGAAACTATTTATATGGGATCTTCCCTCTAAATCTATTGGTGTATCCTAGGGTGGTGTTGAGCCCCTAGTAGATCCTATCGTGGTGTTGCTATTTTTTTGAGTCTAACTCTAGTAGATGATTTCTAGTGTGTCTTTGCCTCATTCCTGAGAAGTAGACCCTTCCTTGGTATAGTCATGGTAGTTTTTAGTCCATTCTACTCTGTTGTAGGATATGAGTCTTAATTCTGGCTAATCTTTGGCATCCTTTTTTCTGTAGTTGCTATACCTCCACGAAGAGCATCTGGTCGAGGAAGGGGACGTCGAGGACTCCATATCCCTGATGCTAGTAGTCAGGAAGTCACCGGCCAACATGGTGACTTTGCTGATGAGGTCCCTCCAGTTGTGCCTGCTCCTGAGGGACTAGTTATTCCCAATCAGTTCATATGAGTCTTTGCTACAGCCATGGCCGAGCCGAGCTGTGGAATGGCCCCTCCCAGAGAGGCACAGGGTGATTGTGCCATTGAATCTCTTCGAAAATTCTGTTGTATGGATCCTCCCAAGTTCAGTGGGGAAGGAGATCCGTTAGTAGCAAATCATTGGTTGTTTGAAGTTTAGAAAATTCTGGACATGCTGTGGATCCAGGAGAATTAGTTGAGGATTTCTTTTGTCTCTTATAAGTTCATCGGTGAAGCCAATGAATGGTGGTCCACTATCATCGAGGCTCGTCGTGATGCACTAAGAGCTTCTGGGGACTACAACCCTTTGGTTGCCCAGGATCCAATTGGTGCTATGACGTGGCCAGAGTTTGAGACCATCTTTGAAAGTCAGTACTTCCCGGAGTCTTATCGTGATCATCTCTGAGAACAGTTCGAGAGGTTGGAGCAAGGCTCCATGTCTGTTACCCAGTATTCTGTCAAATTCCAAGCATTATCCAGGCTTTCCCCTGACTTGGTTAGTTCTGAAGAAAGGAAGTGTAAGAGGTTTGAGAAGGGTATGCATCCCTCAGTCCAGCGACTCATGATGAGTCAAAGGATTAGGAATTTTGCGGACATGGTAGAATGTGCCAGAACGATTGAGCCAAAGAAAAAGGTTCCCAAGGAGGTTCGTGTTTAAGAACCTAGGAAGTAGTTGTCTAGATCCAGTTCTTCTTCCAGTGGCTTTGGGAGGAAGAGGCATCGTGAGCGTTCCCGTTTCTCTAGGGGACATGGCTCACAGGCTAGTGTTGTAAGTCCTGGACTCTCTACCAGGCAGGAAGTTGTTTGTCACCATTGTAATCAACCTGGGCACTACCGCTCTCCATGTCCCTTGTTGGTCTGTTTCGAGTGTGGCCAATCCAGTCATATCTCCACTGCATGTCCTGCAAAGGCTGGTGTTCGTAGTGAGACGGGTTCAATTCAGTCGACTCGTTCAGGTCAGTATATGCAGATTGGTCCTGTTTTATCGGGTCAGAGTTCTGAAGCAGATCGTGCCAGTACCTCAGTTCCTGGTCAGTCATCTAGACACAGGGGTGGTCAAGGTCGCGGTCAGTTTGCTCGGGGCAGAGCCTATGCTATTCCAGTGGTTACTCCTCCTACAGTTCAACATCCACAACCCAATACTTCTATTGTGCGGGGTATGTTTCTTGTTTATGGTTCTTTAGCTGATGTGTTGATTGATTCTAGAGAATCGCATTCATTCCTCACTACATTGTTTGCATCTATGTTGGGTTTGAAGTTAGATGTCTTGACTCCCCCTATGATGGTCGAAACTCTCGTTGGTGGTATAGTTCTATTAGATCGCATCGTTCGTAGTTGTCACCTCAATATTAAGGATCGGCTATTCGTTTGTGATTTCATAGTTTTGGCTATGTCTGGGTTTGATCTTATTCTGGGCATGGATTGGTTGTCCACCTATCATGCCACTATCGATTGTCATCATCGGCATGTCAAGATTCTTTCTTCTAAAGGAGATTTCTTCTACTTCTATGGTGATCGTAGTGAACCCTTAGAAAATTGTCGTCGTGACCCTAAGAAAAAAAGATCTCTTTAGTGTTTATTGGCCAGTTTGTGTCTGGACGATGTGGATTCCCATCCAAGGGAATTGCCCCTAGTGGTTTCTGAGTTCCCGGATGTCTTTCCGGAAGAGTTGCCTGGATTGCCTCCCGAGAGGGATGTGCAATTTTCTATTGATCTTGTGCCAGGAACTTATCCTATTTCTGTTCCTCCTTATCGTTTCTCTCCTGTTGAGTTGAAGGAGTTGAAGATCTAGCTGCAAGAGTTGTTGGACTTGGGTTTTATTTGCCCTAGTTCGTCACCTTGGAGAGCTCCTATTCTATTTGCCAAGAAGAAAGATGGTTCTCTCCGTTTTGTAATGATTATCGAAAATTGAACCGTGTGACCGTGAAAAACAAGTATCCTATGCCTAGGATTGATGACTTGTTCGATCAACTCCAACGTTCTATCTGCTTTTCTAAGATCGACTTGAGATCGGGATATCATCAGCTGTTAGTCCGTGCAGAGGATGCCGCTAAGACAGCCTTCCGAATGAGGTATGGTCACTATGAGCTCGTTGTCATGCCATTCAGTATGACCAATTCTCCTGCGACTTTCATGGATCTCATAAATCATATCTTTTATCCTTATCTGGATAACTTTGTGGTAGTGTTCATTGATGATGTGCTAGTGTATTCTGTTTTTGAGGAGGAACACTAGAGTCATCTCCGTGTGGTCCTTGAGTTGCTCCGTGAACATCAATTGTTCGCCAAGCTCAGCAAGTGTAAGTTTTGACTTCCGGAAGTGAAGTTTCTTGGCCATGTTGTTTCTAGTGAGGGCGTATCTGTTGATCTTGGTAAGATTGAGGTCGTGATGTCTTGGCCGCATCCTACCAATGTCTTTGAGATTCAGAGTTTCTTAGGTCTTGCTGGTTATTATCGGCGGTTCATTTTGGACTTCTCTAGTTTGGTTTCTCCATTCACTCGGTTGACTTGAAAGGGTGTCCATTTTGAATAGAATGATTCTTGTGAAGTTTTTTTTGAGGAATTGAAGAGAAGATTGACTTTTGTCCTTATTCTTATCATTCTCGAACATGGTGTGGGGTATTCCGTTTACTGTGATGCATCGCATGACGGTCTTGGTTGTGTTCTTATGCAACTGGGTCAGGTGGTTGCTTATGGTTCTAGGCAGTTGAAAGACCATGAGCGTAACTATCCAACTCATGATCTCGAATTGGCCGCTATCATTTTTGCTCTCAAGAGCTGGAGACATTATTTATATGGTGAACGGTTTGAGGTCTTCTCGGATCATAAGAGTCTCAAATATCTCTTCACTCAAAAGGAGCTTAACTTACGTCAGCGACAATGGATGAAACATTTGGAAGATTATGACTTTGACTTGCAATACCACCCGGGTAAAGCCAACGTTGTTGCGGATGCCCTGAGTAGGAAGTCCTCTCACTTGGCCTGCTTGGCCATTCTTGATTGGAAGTTCGTTGGTGATCTCCAACCTTATTTTGCTTATTATGAGGAAGTTAGCCCTCAGATTACTCTATGCCATATGACCATTCATTCAATTTTATCTCAGAATGTCATAGAGGCACAAGCTAGTGATGAGGAGGATGTTGTCTATCGTTCCAAGTTCTTGGCTGGTGATGCTAGTCCTGGATGGATAGCCTATGCAGACTTGAGTATTCACTTTCATGGTCGGTTGTTTGTTCCTGCTTGTTGCCGTGAGGTTATTCTTTATGAGTTCCATCGCTCTCCTTTTGTCGTTCATCCTGGTGGCACAAAGATGTACCATGACCTTCGCCATCCATTTTTATGACCAGGGATAAAATGGGATGTTGTTGGATTTGTGGCTAGATGCCTTACTTGTCAGCAAGTTAAGGCCAAGCATCAGAGGCCTGCTAGTTTGTTGCAACCCTTTCCTGTTCCTGGATGGAAGTGGGAGCATGTGATCACTGATTTTGTGACTGTTTTGCCGAAAGCATCAGGTGGATTTGATGCCATTTGGGTTGTTGTGAACCGTTTGACTAAGTCTACACACTTCTTGCTCATTCGTATCACTCAATCTTTAGACTCTTTGAGCAAGTTGTATATTCGTGAGGTTATTCGGTTGCATGGTGCCTCGTGTTCTATTGTTTCTGACTGTGAGCCTCGATTCACTTCTAGATTCTGGCGTAGCTTGCAAGCTACCATGGGTACCAAGCTCATGTTTAGTACTATTTTTCATCCTCAGACCGATGGTCAATCTGAGCATACCATTCAGATCTTGGAGGACATGCTCCATTCTTGTATTCTTGACTTCGGTGGTGGTTGGGTTGATCATCTTCCTTTGGTGGAGTTTGCCTATAATAATAGTTTTCAGTCGCGTATCAATATGGCACCTTTTGAGGCATTGTATGGTCGTCCGTGTAAATCTTCTATGTGTTGGTTGGAAGTGGGTGAATCTGCTATTTTTGGCCCTGAGGCAACTCATCAAACCACTGAGCAAATCAAATTGATCTGCCAATGTTTGCTTATGGCTCAAAGTAGGCATAAGAGCTATGCCGATTGTCATCGTTGTCCTCCATCTTTTGAAGTGGGTGATCATGTATTTCTCAAAATTTCACCTCGAAGAGGTATTTCTCATTTTGGAAAGTAGGGGAAGCTCATTCCCCGCTATATTGGCCCCTTTGATGTCATTGAGAAGATTGGGGAAGTGGCCTACCATTTGGCATACCGTCCAATGTCTCTAATGTCTATGACGTGTTTTATGTATCGATGTTGCATAAGTACGAACCCGATCCCTCACATGTGATTAATTGGGATAATGTGGAGTTGGAGGCCGATGTATCGTATGAGAGTGACCTATTCGTATCCTTGATTCTAGGGAGCAGGTTTTGCGAGGCAAAACTATCCCATTGTTAAAGGTTTTGTGGTTAAATCAAGGCATTAAAGAAGCCACTTGGGAAAGAAAAGATGAAATGAGGATGAAATACCAGGATTTGTTTTAATTCCATTGTATTTCCCTTCCTTGTATCAAATTCTAGTTGTTTTCCTTCCGATTGTTGTGTATTTGTTGTAGTTTTGGATTGGGTGTTGTCTCCCTTTTCCTCCTCTTTATGAAAATTTCGGGGATGAAATTCCTGTAAGGGGTGTGAGGTGTAACAGTTGAGAATTTAATAAAAGAATTATTGAAGTTTTAATTCTATTTAATTGGATTTGGTCGATTTGAATCCCTAAATATTCCAATTTAAATTTATTTTGTAAAGTCTTGGAAGAAAATCCTTCATTAGTGTCCTTTGGTTGTGATTGGTTGAGTTCGGGTTGGTTCGGGTGAGTGTTGGGAGGCCCGGAGGCCCCACACGAAAGTCCCCCATTCTTGTCTTTCATTTCGATATATGCCTCAGGTGTGTATGTAAATGCTTTACATTTCGATATGCCTATTGTTGCATTTCGATATGTTCAACCCTCTGCTCCCTTTTTCTTCTTTAACATTTCAATATAAGCCCTGAGTATTTTGAAATGTTAGTATTTCGATATGTTGGTACAGAGCTTTGTATTTCGATATGTTCCCTTCATGCATTTCAATATGAAATGCATTTCGATATACTATTGCATGGTGTTGTATTTCGATATGCATTCCCGGGCATATCGAAATACTCCTCCCTTGGTTTCCAGCAGCGAGCCTTGCATTTCGATATGCTTCTCATGCATATCGAAACGTCTCTTTGTTAATGTTGATGAGTGCACTTTTTATTTCGATATGCCCTGGCTGCATATCGAAATGATGAGACTCTATATTTCGATATGCCCCACGTACATATCGAAATGATCCTTTGATAAACTCCAGTAGAGAGTTTTATATTTCGATATGTACCTCTGTACATATCGAAATACATCCTTAAATATGGTTGCCCAGATCACTCTATATATCGATATGTAGCCCAGCTACATATCGTAATACATGGTCGGCAGACTAGTTTTGGGAAACCTCGTTAAGGACATTATGGTCATTTGACATATGTTTTGAGCATACATATAAGAGTGAAAACCCTTATTCATCAATCATAACCCTATCTCTCTTCTCCATTCCAGCCGTAGCTCTCTCCCCTCTCTCTTCCTCTCATTTCTCTCTCACTTCTCTCTAAATTTAAGGGAGATGGAGCCACCTTTGAAGATTTTGATCTTTACAGACATTGAAGAGGAAGTCAATGGCTACGTCATGGTGTACTTTGTTCGGGCACTTGTGAAGAACCCCTCACCTAGGGTTTTTGTAAGTTTGTATTTTTTCTCCATTCAAGGTAGAGTCCCATCTATGTTTCTTGGTGGTTTTTCTTTCTTCTCCCTCTATGTACTAGTTAGGATGAGGAAATTTCGTGTTCTATGTTGCAGGTCAAATTACTCCCAAATTGGTTGAGTGTTTAAGTTGCTATGGGTCTTAATTGACTCCCTATGTTATCAATTTCAAGATTCCCACATGATTTTCAAAAACCCCTAATTTGTATAAAACCTTAGTTTTGGGTCTTGAAGAAATGTTGCAATTGAAGGGTTGATTCTTGAAATTGATAACGATAAGATGGTCTTATGACCTTGCAAATGTTTTAATTGAAGGATTTGAATGTCAATTTTGGAAAAGTCATGTTTTATCATTTGGGGTGATTAGGAGGTGAAAATGCCATAATCCCGAATAAGAAAGAAATGTTTTAAATTGACCATTAGCATGATGAGGAATTGAGTTGGCTATATTATCATACGGGAATTTCATTCTCTAAGTGGATTACACTCACTACATTATGCAATGGGGCCCACTAGAGCCCTTCCTAAGGTAGGATAATTCTGAGGAACACTCGGTTAGTAGCTGGCAGGCCACTAGCGCAGAATAAGCCTAAACTCAATGAAAATCTAAATAATGTGGTTATGCCTCTCTTAATTTCGTTAGGGTTGAGATGGAATATTTGTAAAAGGAATGTTTCTCCTTGATTTCGTCAAGTGAGCGTTTGAAAGAAATCTATTGGCTTTGGAAAGGATTTTGAAATGGAATTTTGGATGGAAATTGGAAAATGGTTTTGAACTATGAAATGGTCCTCATCGCATGCATTCATATTTTATTCTCGCACTCACATCTTTTGTCCCAACTTGGGATATATTTGGGTATATGCTTTCTCTACTAGGCTTTTGCATAACCCTATATTTTTAGGTACCGACCCGGCTGTGTGACTTGGAGCTTGGAATTCGGGTGCCATCTTGCTGGACATCTTCAGTTGATTTCATTTAGTTTTAATTGTTTTAAATTTCATGTTCCCGGGACTGTAATAATTTATTTTGGTTGGAATGTAAACTTAAATATATTGTGTGGTGGTGTGCATGCGTATGACATTCCCCTTTCCCCTTCTTTATTTTCTGCATATTTGAATGGGTAGATGGTTTAAAGTTATTAGTCTTTGTTGTCATCTTTATATTTCAAAAAAATATGGTTTGAAAATCCGGGACGTGATATTCTTGGAGCTAAATCTTTATACGTATTTTAAAAGCCTTTTAAAGCTTCTCCGGGTCTTGACCTTTTCTTTGTCATATCTTTGATTGACCATATGTTCAAGGCTTACCTTTAGATGTTTTTCCTGTTTTGATTTGTACCTTTTTAGCCGCCTAAGAGTTAGTGCATAGCTCCCTCTGGTTTGAAAAAATATACAAAGGTCATTGCACAATAATCTCGAACATAACACGTTGTTTTTGAGCTATTCTAAAATAGTTACTTAAACATTTGCACTTGTTATCTACAGAATTTTCAATGCAAGTTGCACTTGTGCTATTCTAAAATAGCTGGTTAAAACATTTGTACTTGTTAATTTTTTAAATCAAGTTGCACTTGAGCTATTCTAAAGTAGCTATTTATAAATATTTGCTCTTGATTAGACATTCGCCTCAGGAGAATTGTTGTATAATTGTTTGTTAATGTGCTAGGTGTAAGTCGCTAATTTGGTTTAGTAATCAAAATGAGGTTTGTGCTTGAGTCTTCAGGTCCGAACTATTACTGGTTTGACTTCATTGGGTTGACTTAGCTTAGGCCATTTTATTAGAATCGATTTAATTGAGCTTTGGCCTTTGTTAGGTTTTTTGTTGTTGTTTCATTTCTCCGGGACTGTTTTGGTCTATCGGGCTTTGTACGGTTTTAGTGTTAAAGACAATCATGGTAATAAAGATGTGAAGATAAAGTGCTAAAGTCGTGTGTCTGA
>NMUG010010112.1:0-11059 GCA_002855965.1 Monotropa hypopitys | reverse complement strand
CAAGACTAATTTTAACAATTGAGCACAAATATCATGAATTTAAATTATCAATTTGACTTATCCTAGAAGTAATTAGTGAGATTAATTATTCAATTAGAATAATTTACAATTGAGATCATCACTTAAAATAGTAATAAACATTTAATCAATTATGAAATTAAATTGAGTGCATGTTATATTTCAATGAAAATCATCATCAAAATAATAAGGGACAACACTTCCCTTAACTTCCTAAGGTTCATTAGGCTTAAAACATAAGAAAGCTTACCTTTTTGTTAACAAGGATTTTCCCCAAACAATCCTCCCAAGCAATCTTCGTCTCCCTTGCCATCAAGCATCTCTCTCTCTCTCTCTCTCTCTCTTAGCTTGTTTGCACAAAATGAGTAAAGACAAAGCTCACCCCTAGAGCTTTATCAAAGAAAAGTGATTCCATAGTTTATTACACCATAATATCCTACAACCCCTTAGAGCATAATCCCATGCATTACACATCATCTTAGTTAAGATACACCCTAATCAAATTTCCCCATTATTCATATTTTATACCATTAGGTTTCAATCCCCTCACTTTAACCCATATCTCTTTACTTTCTTTTTAATTCAATTCCATACTTAGGTTTATCCCATTTTTTTAATTCCTTTCTTATGAATCTCATTAACTCTCCACAAAGAGCTAGTTAATTAATCTAAACAAAATTTTTTAAGAGGATATTACATGATCATTCTTGAAGGAAGTGATGCTGACAGGAGAAAGACAAGGGCTATAGGAGGAGACATCAGTATTGGTATTGATGGTTCGGCTACCATCGTTTGTGCCTCCAAGCAAGCCATAGTTGATGATGAAGATCATCTCACATTATCTTGCCTGTACTGTTCGACCAAGATGACCATAAAACAATACATCCAGAATTTGGAGGTTGACCTAAAGAAGAGGGACAGTCAGATAGACGCCATTCAGCTCAAAATGACTTGCTTGAGGGAGACCACCACACACAAGGCAACTCTAGAGGCTAGCATTACTAGAGACAAGGATGGTAGAGACTATCGAACTCCCTCCCTACGTAAGGACAAGCCGTGCGAGAGTGAGAGGATGTCAGTTCACGATCGGCTAGGCAGAAGGATGGAATGTATTTCTGGCCAAAAGGGTGGAAACGAGGCCGTCGTTGTAACAACCATCTTGGAAAATTCGTCGTAATTTAAATTTACTATAAGTTTAACTATGTTTTTAGATTAAACATGGGAATTATCATGTTTGAATAATACCATTGAGTTGACGAGAATATTGGGTAAGAAAACTATAGAAAACAAATGGTAAGATGTGTTTAAAAGTGTTAGAAACAAGGTAGGAAGATTGTGTTAGGTTGCTGAATATTGGCTTAGATTAGCCTATATATATATATCGAAATGTGGCCATAGTTTGAAAAAAAGCATATATCAAAATGTATAGTAACTATTCACTAAACCGTGGCCTAATGTTTGATCATATACCGAAATGTGATAGGGCTAGGATTGCTTATATATCAAAATATAATGTCTCTATTCATTACTTCTGGGTTTGGAATTGAATTCCATACCGAAATGTGTAAAGTGTATACATTTCATTATAGGTGACCATGGTTATCACACATCGAAATGTGCGAATAAAACCAATCAATATGTGACAAGGCTGTAGGAATGGGTATATGACAAACATTATATCGAAATGAAAATGGGGAGGACTATATATTGAAATAGGATTTGGAAACATACCAAAATGTGACACATGAATTATATTTCGAAATGATTTAAAGGATAATCGAAATATGAATTAATATAAAGAGAATTTACAGGTGTTATGTGTTAATCAATAGGTGTGTTTTATATGTATTTGAAATTAAGTTGATCTCAATCGGTGGAAATCCTTTCACATGGTAAAATCAGAAACCTGCAAAATATTGTAGAGAGAGATAATGGACCTGTAAGAGTGAGAAGAGGAGAAATTATGGGGAAATTGTTCGGGTGTTAACTGGGAATTCAACTCAAGGCTTGGGAATTCACTTAATCGGGTAAGAGGAACTTAAATCCCTTTTGATTTAACTTTTGGTTATTAATTTTTGGGATTTCGTGGGATTTTGGTTAAGGATTGAGTATTTGATTTCAAGTTTTTGGAAGTGGGTTTGTGTGTGTTTTGGGTAAAATTGGTGCAATGGGTTGATTTAAGTGCTAGGAGGAGTATATGTTTCTGTAAATTCTCCGTGTTGGTCAATTTCTGATATTCTCGTAGGTTTGGATGTATAACCAAAGTGGGTTTCGGAGTTTAGAAAATAAAATGGGGTTTTAAAGATTTCGTGGGAAATTAATGAGTTCGATAGGCTCTAAAGTCGATTAGAATTGTTAGGTGCATGGATAAATGTTAATGAATCTCTTATGAGGCAAAAGACATGATTGTGTGTGTCTTTGTCGTGTAAAATCATTGTTTTAGAAGATGAGCAGTGTTTTTTTCTGGGTTTCACTCGAAGATGTCACATACCGAAATGTGAATTAGTCACATATTAATATGTGATATCGGTGGTTCTATTCGGAATATGAGTCTGTATTGTCATTCGATATGTGAGAATTTGAGTCACATATTGAAATGTGTTCTATACTGAAATGTAAAAGGGAGCACATATCAAAATGTGATGTCGGTGGGGGTCAATCGATATATAGACAAAGGAAGGTATATTAGAATGTGGATTGGATGGACACATATTGATATACGATAGAACATATACCGATATGTGAACCCATTGTGGTGTTTTTGGGCAGTAAGCGAAAATGATGAAAAATAATTAAAATCAAATATAATTAAATTAAATTAAAATATAAATAAATGATAAAAGAGGGACTAAGGACAAATGAGAGAAAGTGGATTAAAAAGGAGGATTATGCATTACAATTCATTTATTTATGCCTTTATATCATTGTTCAAGCTATATTTTGTCTCGAGCACTAACATTTTTAGCTTGGATAGGCGGGGAAGCGAGCGGAGTCGAGCCCTCTAAGAAATAGGGCAATCGACATTGATACAATAAAGTATTGTGAGTATGTAGGTTGCATTTAATTTATGCACTTTAATATTATGTGTAAATGTAGAATTGGAGAATCATGTATGTGAATGTAGAATCGGGAATCACTTATGTGGCCGAGTGGTCACGGGTAGATGCTCCAAAGCAATCTATTGATGTACTTGTTGTGGATGTGTTCCTATACAACTTTTCATGGATGTGTTCCTATACGACGGTTATGTGTTGTTTACAATGATTTTCACTTGTTTAAATTAATGTGTAACTTACATATTCCTGTATTTTCCGGTCTTTGCATGTCACAGAGCTGGATAGAAGAGAGTATTGATGGTGGTTCGTTACTAGTTCGGGGGAGTCACACGTGTATGACATAGATAGGACTCAGTGTACCTCAACACGTATACACCTTAGTAGTACATGGATTGAGGCATTGTAGTCATGATTTTATTTTTGGTTTAAGCATATTGTATAAAGAAACAAATGTTTAGTTTAATGTAAATTTAATTTCCACTGTATTTATTTGTCACTTGTAACATTATGGAGGTTGTCTAATTTCTTTTATTAATGAAATCATATTAGGAGCATGGTTAGATGTGAATGAGAATAATCAAATGAAAATGAAATTGTCACATAATAACTTAAGTGGAAAAAAGTAATCATCTTGGCCTACCACGTGTGTCCCTTCTCGGTGCAGCCTCGTTGGAGTAGTGTGACTGGGTCGGGGCGCGACAGGTTGTAGTATCAGAGCTAGAGGTTATCTAGTGTCTGAGATGTGAGTCGGGATTGGGAAACTAGCTAATGGACCAATGAGATATGTGTGGGTCATGTTAGAGCTATGTGACATAAATTGCCCTTGATATAAGTGATATTGAATGTGTTTTCACGTGGCCTACTGAATGTAACCAAGAATTTGCAATGGCAAGAGAATAGGAAAATCAATCGAAAGGTACTCCACCAAGGGTTACCAAAGCCGGGCGATACTTCATAATTGGCTAGTGGATATGAGATGGATCAATTACTAGATGCGATGGCTATGGATAGGGAGTTGCACTCCTAATATTTTTCAGTGGCAACGGGAACAAAGTTTAGGTTCCCGGGTAGCCACATCTATGCTAGAGCGATTCAAGAAGTTGTATCTGGTTGAATTTGAGGGAACAACCAATCTGGTAGAAGAGGACCACAGCTCAGACCAGCCAGCAGATGGCCGAACAGATCATAGCCGGCGACAAAGCCTCTCTGGGGCTCTCTCCGGCTCAGAGACTCAAAGCCCAGAGGAGGTGCCTAGCCGAGGCTCCCAACAGTAAAGGTCATGCGACCGAGCAAAGCTTCGACGGCGACAAAGCCTCTCTGGGGCTCTCTCCGGCCCGGAGACTCAAAGCCCAGAGGAGGTGCCTAGCCGAAGGAACTCACAATCAAGGTCAAGCGACCGACATGAATATGGGCCGACGAGAAGGCTCGTATGGGATCACTTTAGTGCAGAGATCTCTCGACCAGGACGGCCCGGCCAACAACAAGCAGCGCCGGAGCTGCTAGCCTCGGCCAGTAAGGACAAGATGCCTTGTTCGCAGCAAAGATTCCCTCGGGGATAGCATCCCGGGTTTTGCACACATGGCAGACACGTCTGACACAGAATCAGCTTTACCATAATTCCAGCAGCATGTCAGACCACCTTTATCAGCTTTTCTGCCGCCCAATGTTGTCAGGCGGCGCCGCCTGACATTGTCGGGGCCGACCGGTCGGCCACGCGACAGCCCACTCAGAGGGGACAGCTGCACTGCCACACGCCGCAGGTGGGCAGTTCACTCGCGCCGAAGCGCGTGCCCAGCACTCTCTCTGGCCTAAGCTCTGCAAGTTTTCCTTCTCTCTCTAGAATTCAGTTCTGACTTTGCCATCGGAGGGTCCACCGGCGACGACGCCAGTAGCCTAACGATTTGTTCACTGTGCAGCCAGGTTCAGGCCACTCAGCTCAGCCGCTCACCGCCGGAATCCACCGCAGAAAAGGCTTACCCCCCAACACATGCGAATGCGGAAGAAAAATGCTTTCAAATCCATTTAGAAAACCCATGGAGACGGAAATCTCCCCACGGTCCAAAGGTATTCGAACGAAAGCTCTGATACCAAGTTGTCACGCCCCAGATTTTCAAGCCATATTTTTTTTTGAATTAAAGGAAATACATAAACATCTTTGCATGAACCATTTCACCAACAAGGGGGCCGTGAGTAAAAGAAGTACAAACATCTCCTTTTTACAAACATATGCGAAAGTAGAACATTTTCAATCTTTCTCTTTCAAATGAAACTTACTTGCATTAAAAAGATTACAACTATTTATGATAAAAGGAATGCCCGTAGGCTACAAAGGGGAAAAAGGGGAAACCTAAACAATGATTGAATGGGGCATGCTTCTCACCACAAGAACTAGAGCAAGCCTAAGCCAACCCCTCTACGAGTACTCCAATAGCATGAACCTGCAAAGAACTGTAGGAAAAAGGTTGAGTCATAAAGACTCAGCAAACATGCGACTATTAAGTGAAGATGCAGTATGGTGATTATGTGCAAAATGGGTGAATCCTACAATACAAACCCATGCATGTTCTTTATACTCACACCCAAGATCATCAAGTCCGATCACAAGTCCATATAGCCACACCATACTAGTCAAGAACAAACTCGCATCTATAGAGAACCTCTAACCTTCAAATCTATCCAACCATCACAACGGATAAGCCAAGACCTTCTATTTGTACAACCAAACCTCAACCGGGAGAAAATCACTAACAAGCGCCAAGATCATTACACAAAGGTCATTCTATGACTCTAGCCCGAAGTAATCACCCGTAACTAATAGAAGGTACTCATCCAAGGATTTTACTATCATGAAATCCGAATGTTGCCTAGACAAGGCCAACCAATATTCTCTACAAGAGTCTCAAACCAAGGCACACTAATACCGCACACACCTCAATCCAAACATAACGGATACCAATGCCACAACTTGTCTCCAAGCCTAAAGCTATCAAATGCCACGAATTGTCCAAGTCTCAATCCTTTGCTAAAGCCACGAGTTGGCCGAATCCTCAATACTTGCACATGCCACGAATTGGCTAGAACCACTCGAGATGAAAACCACAATCCATAATCAATCCCATCAAGAACTCTCACAATCTCCCTCTATATATACCCATATATATAGATAGATAATACACATTGGTGGATTCATTATCTTTCATCTTTAGTTGGCTCAATTCCCGGCTCGGAACATTTTATAAAAAGGGCCACAAGGGATTCGAAACCTATAGGACAAATTCCAAATAGGATCTACAGTCAAACCTTGGGCTAGTGTAAGTAACCAGAAAACCATCGAGCCATTTATCGATTTACAGTCGCCTTGACGAATTCAAGGGTCGACTAGCTCCCGGTTGAATCATGAATTGATTCGGGTTGTCTCAACGAATTTAAGAACCAACCTCACACTCGAATGACCACGAATTGGCCCGAAAATCACGAATTGACCTAGGTAGTCTCAATGAATTCAAGAACTAACCTATACACATATGTGACCACGAATTGGTCCTATGATCACGAATTGATCACCAAATCCTTTTGTGCTATTGTTTGTTGGTTAATTAATATAAATGAGTTAAGTAAGTTTTAGAGCTTAAGTCGATGGAGACGAGTTCTCCAACACGGGCAACGATTTTGCCACGAGGGACGAATTCCCGACTCTAGGTGACGAATTTACCCAAACACAAGCAACGACTTTGCTAACAAGGGACGAGTTCCCAAATCAGGGATGACGAATTTACCCAAAATACCAAACATGAATCCAAGGTCTAGGAATGAATTTCCTAACCTAAGGTGACGAATTCACCAATCTCCAAGTCCTTTACTTCTCATAGGCGTTTTTGTCGAACATCAAGGATGCCCTCGGCACCAAGGCCATCCCGATGGCAAAAACCACAATAACACTTGCTGACGAATAATCCACTACCACAATGTTACTCACTAGGACCGATACAAGGTCGAGAGGGTATCCTATCTCCTCAATTCTAACAAAATCCACAATATACCCACATCGCTCAATTTTCCCAAATGATCGACTAGTCACACGCTCAACCCAAATCACACTTTCTCGCATTCTAGTCCTACCGAGGAGGTTCGATCATACATGAATGCGAATCAAATTACGTCGATTTCTCAAAAACGATCATTCATTCCAAATTTGGGGCTTTTTGTGAAATCATTAATTTCTTGATTTTTAAAAATCATTAGTGAGCTACACACACACAAATGCACGAAATAGTAACATGTTTACCTCAACGCGCGTGCCGACGACCAAAATCCTAGCCGCACCAAACTCCGATGCTCACGAACCTATGTACGTCAAAGGATAGATCATGACATAAGGAACAACATTTCTTAAAGGGAAAACATGAGAAACCCACTTTAAAAATCGACTTACCCAAAATTTGCGACGAACGATTTCGATACTTAGGTTGCCGGAGAACCCACGATGCGTAGAACGTCTTTTCTTCTTCGAAAAAATTGATTCAAAGCTTGGAGGGACCTCCAATGGTAGAGAGAAGGGAGAGGAGAGATCTAGGGAGGTAGAGAGAGAAGGAGTAGGGCAGAAATAATGTTAGGGATGACCCAAACCGTGCTCCAAAGAATATATATAGTCCCCCACTTGAAATGATAAAAACACCCTTAATGAACATTTCATTCTGCCGAAATTCTGTAGAGGGACCGGTCTCCTGATTTTTGGGAGACCGGTACCCGCCCAGCCCAGGGTACACTGCACGAAGAGGGACCGGTCTCTTGATTTTCGGGAGACCGGTACCCTTCCCACGGAATGGTACTCAACTGTAGGGAGACCGGTCCCTTGATTTTAGGGAGACCGGTCCCTCCCCACCTCGGACCTTTGTGCACTGAAGGAGACCGGTCCCTTGATTATAGGGAGACCGGTCCCTTAGGAAAATTTCTAGAATTTGGAACGCGTGACCTCCAAACGTATTTCGATCATAACTTCTCCGTCCGACCTCCGATTGAGGTGATTCAAGTTGCGTTGGATTCGTAATCGAATCCTTTACCTCATACTAGGGTCAACCACCTTAAAATCTCGCTAGGATTTTAAGATAAAATAAATTTAGATTTTTAATCTAATTTAAAAAACGGATTGATATTCCGGAAATTTCTTTTTGAAATACGGGTCACTACAAACATGTTTAGAACACTTGTGTTGGGTCAATTTTGGATGCTTGGAGGTTAGATCGAAAATATTCGAAGTTGGTTCGTCAAAACTTTCTGTAGCAGATTTCATTCTGCACAGAGGGTACCGGTCCCCTGTACCGTAGGGTACCGGTCCCCGCTGAACAGTGGGGTTTTAGAAGTTGAAGGGTACCGGTCCCTTGTACCGTGGGGTACCGGTCCCCGCTGGGTTTTTCTGGCAGGTTTGAGGTGATGTCTTGGGGTGTTCGGGGTTTGACTTCAGAAGTGTATGGGAAGTATTAAGAACTATTTTGGAGACTATAATGGGTAGTTTAAGATAATTAATTCTTTTATAAGTAAATTATAAAGTAAAACCTTATCGGATATGGTTTTAACTTATCGTTATCGATACAGGTGAGGTGTTGGAATCCTCCATAGTAAAGAACTAATACCTTTGAAGTCTTCACATCTTGGTGAGTGTGTAGATTTCTCTCTCATATCGATTTTTGATTTGTACGCTACATGCTAGTTTTGAACATGAATGCTTACTTGAATCTCCCTTGTGTGCAATGTATGATTTCACATATTTTGATAGTGGTTGGGAATTTGGGTTCTCTTGTTATAATTAAAATCCCTTGCTCACATGATGAATATTACATGCTTTGTACCCCTTGGTTGTTGTCATTTAATTTTTGTATAACCTCACATGCTTCGCACTTGCTCAGTTATGATGACGATGAAAATGATGTTCTAATCTCTTTTACTTGTTGGTGTGTGCGAGCATGACTCATTGCATGCATTTGGTACATTATGAATTATGAAGGTGGGATATTCATTTTTGATTGTACATCCATGCATAATCCTATATCACCATGTGGTGATGATTGTTGTATCCTCGGCAACGGGCTTAGGGGGAAGTAGATGCTTAGCAATGTGGCCCTAAGACAGTAGATGCCATTTCGTAGGGATGTTGTATTCCGGTTGCAGTGTTGAGAAATAGTAGATGCTTAGCAATGTTGTCTCAATGTTGTGTCTTCCATTGATGGAATACTAGGGCTTGATTGATTCGCCCTTAGCTAGTGGTTTTGATTGATTCACCCTTAGCATTGGTATGGTGGTGGTGTAAGGAAGCTTCCCAATATCTATTGAAAAGATGCATATCATAACATGCATCTGTATTTGCATATCTATGTCGATGTTGAAGACTTATATTAGGGGAGAGGCATAACCCCTTCGTTACTTTAGTTTCTTTGTGTAGCATACTAATCAATTTTCTACATTGACTGTAAATCTGACACTCTTGGATATTTTGCCTTCTTCTTTTGTTGTGGCATTGTATCCAGGTACAAAGGCTTAGATGGGTTCATTACTGGTTCTTTGGAGTTGTTCTGGGATAGCTGGAGCTATGATCTTTACCAGTGTTTCAGTACTTTGTTCCTCTTTCAATAGGGTGAGGATGTGAGATTTGGTTTTCATGTCTAAACTAGTATCTTTGGTAGTTTGTTTTATTTATTTGTGAACCATGTATTTTGGTCATTAAATGTCACACTTGGTACTTGGGAGGTGAAGTTGAACTTACGTAGTATTTTATTTCCGCTGCGTAGTTTTATTATTTGGTTGAGATTAATAGTTTTGGAAAATAATATATCTTTTCCGTTCTTGTAGTTAGTATTTAAGTCATGACTCATAGCCGAATTCAATTTATTTATTGGTATTCCGGGATGGGTCGTGACAGCTTGGTATCAGAGCTCTAGGTTGTAAGATTCTTGGAATAAGTGTGACTTAGGATGATGAGTCTATTGAGGTGAGAGTTAGGTTGAGTTAGTTTGTTATATTCTTCTGAAAACCGTTGTGTGTGTTACTTTGGCACCCGATAGACTACCTCGAAATCTGGTTTGAAAAGCGTTTGATCAACGTTTTTCAAATGAAAGGTCTTGGAAAGTTAGCCGGAAAAGCACAATGTATCGGAATCCTGTGTCTAGAGTTGGTGTTAGTGGTGAGAAGCTTGTGCATAGTAACTTATGTCTAAAGTTGGGGTGGAACCAAGAGGGGAGTGGTTTGGTAATGAACCCTACATTGTCAGACTCTTGTGTGCTAACTTTCTCTTTTGGTGGATAATTGCTTTGTGCACATTTTTATGCACATTTACTGTGGATAATTGTTGCATGTTATGTGATATGCATTTTTTGGCAAGATAATTATTTATCAATCTTGTAATAAATTTCCTTCTAAGGTAGTCTTTGGATACGTTGTTAATGTAAGAACAAACGCGATTAAGTACACGTAGGGTGATTTGTTGGATTCATCAGAATAAAGGAACACGTTGTATGAACAGGGATCAATGAACTATGATGACTATGGGGTTATAGTCAGTTGGAACTAGTTTATAGGCATTTGAGGAGATTGATTTAGATCTCGTGAAATGTCCATGTTTAGTAGCAATTTAAGAATCTGAGTTATCCAATAAGTTGGAGAATATTGGTGCAAGAAAATATAATAATCTTAAAAACATGTCAAGTGATATGGAAACTGTGATGTGAGGGCTAAATCGTGTGTTTGAAAAGAAAACCTAGTATGTTGTCTTTAAGTCTAAGAGAGAAGCTATGACGGGGTGGTAAGATATGAAATACGGTTGTAAAAAGTTAATGTGGTAAGGCAATAGAATTATGAATTCAGGGAGAGATGATGTAAGTAAATAATAAATCAAGGGTTTAAAGAAAACTGGTGTTTGTGGATTATTATTGTTTATAAGAGAACCGCTAGATGTTGTAAGTCAAGAGTGTTTAAAGAAAGTGTAGTTGTGAAAA
>NMUG010010111.1:0-11059 GCA_002855965.1 Monotropa hypopitys | reverse complement strand
TAAATTAAATATTTTTCTATCAATTGAGCTCGTATTCGCGAAATTTACAAATTTATATTAACGACCAAAATTATAATTCCATTACGCACATATATTTTTAATAATCGATTCACTTAACTAAAAATTTTAATTTATTCGATTGCCAATAAATTTCCAAATTGGTCATTCACATTATCTCTAAAAAATTTTATTTTCCTTAATTTATTTCTCGGATTGCCATAAAAATTTTAATTGGGTCTTAAACAATTTTGAATGATCTTTAATAATTTTAATTAACCTTAAATAATCTTTAATTAATGCAATAATGCATAAAATGAGATGCATGTCTCACATTCCCCCGTAACCCATCCCCCAAACCAAAATCCCTTTCCCCCCGTCACTTTTTTACCCCGAATGAAAACCCCCCTCCCCCCCATTTTTCTGGCAGACGAGAGAGAGAAGGGAGAGGAACGACAGAGGCGAGAAGTGAGGGCGGCGAGCTGGTGGTGCCGCGGTAGGGAGGAAGACGAGTGGTGCGCGACGGGAAGAGGCAGCTGGCGGCGCCATCGGTGCAGGCAGCGGCGCAGGTGGGAGGAGGGGCAGAGGTGGAGGGCTGGCGGTGGTTGGTGGTAGGAGAAGGGGGTGGCGGCCGGAGAAGGTTGCGGCTGGTGGTTCAGACGGCTGCGGTGGTCCGACGGTTCGTGCAAATGGATAATGGCGGCAACAGGTGGTACGAACAGCTCAGCAGTGGCGGCCGTTGGTGGTGGCTCGCAACGACGACGGCGGTGCAGTGACTGTACGTGGTACGTATTTGGTTTCTTGTTCGATTACCTGTGCGCGTATGTATATGCGGTTTGGAGTGTGGATAGTGATTGATTGATGATGGTTGTGGGTTTCTGATTGTGTTTGCATTAGCGACTTGCAGTGATGTTAGGTCACGAGTGTCTCTGCGTGGTAGCGATAGTGGCAAGCAATGGTGGTTCGCGCTGTTATGCGTTGGTGGTCCGCGCCGTTATGCGTTGGTGGTCCGCGCCAACCGTTCTTGAATCGATTATGTCAGGTATACGTGATTTACTCTTCTACATATTTGTGTAGATGTATACAGTTTCTGTTTGTACGACAGTTGTGTGTGCGAGTTTCCGTATACACGAGCGTATGATTAGATGTACCTGGTTGTGTGTGCAGGGATTGGCTGCGACGATGGAGGTGTGACTGCGTTGCTTCGATTGCCTACGGCGATGGTTTGCCAGTGGGTAAAATTCCTAACTACTATTGGGTGTGTGTGTACATAGGAGTTGATTGTATCGTCGTTTGCCACGTATTTCACATTTGCGACCTAAGGTAGTCTAGGTGCAATATCGATGGTGATTGTGAGTGACTTGGATGTTAGGGATATACCTCGTATGAATGATTGGTGGTTCTTTGGAAGTATGCCCACCGTATGTTTGACGAAACTCCCGTGAAAATACTAAAATGAATATTAGGGAAGATTCGACCCACTGAGTGGTTAGATGACATAATGGACGCGAGTACGAGTATGAATGATACAATAACACTATCGTAGGACCTTGAATTTTTTTGAATGCTATGTAGTCGATAAAGGGGCCATGTAGACCCTTGACATGGACTTGGGTTGTACTTGTTTCCTTTAGGCATTGTAGTGTTTTGACAGTTGGACACCTTGAGTACTCGTGCGATTGTTGGTGACGAATGAGTTTGGTGGATTGTCTCTCTTGTCTTATTCAAGGTTGAGTTTGCGGCATAAAAATCAAAGGGATTCGTCAGTGCACTAAATGTAAAACAAAAAAAAGAGGATGTGTCCAACTAGGGCTACTCTTGGACAATCTTGAACTAATGATGAACGAACATTGTCTAGGATTCGTAGCGGCAATACCAAAAAAAGATGTAAGTAACACATGCAACACCAAAAATGATACCTACGAGAAAAAGGTTATGGCTGGCGTACGAGGTTCCATCTCGGGTGTGGGAGGTCTTTGCCCCAACCCCTATACTTTACTGTTTTTCTTTGGTTTCTTGGAAACTAACGAGACTGGGAGGTTACATTCCCCAGGGCTCCGGTTGAGATGGAATCCATCTGGGTTAGGAGGGTTTGCACTATCCTGCGGTACTGCATATCTATGGGGAATGATATTTGATATTTGATATAGGGTGCCTTGTTCTGTGGGTCCTGGGATGATCGCTCCATCTATGACATTGTGCACAATGGGGGTAGCGAGAGCCTTCCCAACGTTACTTGGAGAAGACCGGTTAGGATTGGTTAGTAGGTTGACGAGCCGCTATTCCAACCTCGCCCTATCAGCGTCACAAACAAAATACTAATGGAATACCTTAGTTAGGATTCCGGCATGATATCTAAGGTGAAATAAAGAAAGAAAACATGAATGTACCTTCTAAGTTCAATAACATCGAATGAACACTTTATGTACGTATGTGTGGACTCTTGTCTAGTAGTCCCTGGGAACAACATTATGAAGTGAAAAGGAAATGAGAACTCACTTAGATGTGGACCCTTGGATTGTGATCTCTTGTGTCAACGAATGGAAAGATGGAAAGGAAAGAAATGAATACCTCAAATACTGCAAGTGAGATGTGAATCCAACATATAACATTAACGATAGTTGGCGTGGTTCGCAACATGAGTTATGATTAGATATTTTGATACAGTGTTGGTTTGGGATCCCTCTCAGATCCTTAGAGTTGTCGTACCTTAGTAGTAAGGTTGGTTGAGTTGAGATTTGAGATTATTTCGGTTGGACTTGGGATGGTGTACCATTCGTACTCACTTGAGGTTACGGTTTTAGTTAGACGAACCTTGTTGGCGATACGCCTATGTCACTGTTGCCTTGAGTTAGGTTTACCCTACGTGCACCTTAGTTTCTTTGCTGTTCTATTACTTTGTTTGTGGACACGTAGGCATGCACCGCACGTGCATGCTAGGTAGTAGTTAGGGGTTTTCTCACTGAGCTGTTGTTTGCTCAGACCCTCTTTCTTTTCTTTTTTCTAGTCTGTGTTGAAGGGCTAGACGAACTTGGAGTTGTAGTCAACTGCTGGATTTTCTCAGGCTTAGCTATTCCGGTTCTCAGGGGCAGTCTTTCAGTTTCAGTTGTACTTTACCTTTCAGTTGTAGTACTTTCAGTTGTAGTTTTTTTACTCCGTACTTGTAGCGCTTTCTGTTTACAGTAGCAGTTGTAGTAGGCTTACTCTCGTGCTTCTATTCCGCTCTCTACTTGTTGTACCTCTACTTTGTACTGTACTGTAATGTAATGAGAAACTCAACTGACTGTATCTGAATAGCAAGTAGTCGTATCCCATGTTTATTATTTAAATTGTATTTAAAAAAAATGGTTTGAAAATCCGGGGCGTAACAACTTGGTATCAGAGTTTTCAGTTCGAATACCTTGGAATTGTGGGGAGACACTTAGTCTCCATGGGTTCTCTTGGTCATTACATTGTTCTTTGATCGTGTCTGTGTGCTTGTTATGCACTGTTGCGCCTTGACTCTGTGTCATAGAGGTATTCTGCTTGTTCTGTTTCCTTCCATGGATGTCGAGTTTATCCATCCCTGGCAAGTCATGTGTTGATCTTTGTGGCAAGTTCAGTTGCCTTGTAGTTGTTGAATGTCTTGGTGTCTCTACTCTTAGCATCCTTGATACATCTTTTGAGGTTTCCGTGCGGTTATAGGCTCCTCTGTGTCGCTAGAGTTGAGTTTGTATCTAGTGATAAAATGAGATTCATGAAAGCATTCGAGATTGTTGTTGGGATTACCCCTTGTTCAGTTGTTTGTAAGGAAGAACTTTGGTCTTGTTGGCACGTGGTGTTAGGAATTTGGTAACCTTGGCTTTGGTTTGGCGATAGGAAGTGGTTATTAGAGCTCTTTGAGTTTGGTAGCTTGGTTATTCTTCTTTCTGTGGTGCGAGATCTTGAGAAATTGTTAGCCTTATGGTCCGTCGGAGTTGTGTTTCCTCTGCTATTTTAGTGAAATTCTTGAGGAGTTACCAAAATTTCCTAGTATTTTCCCTTTAAGGGATATGACCGCTAGTTATATATCTCCGCGAGTTTGAGTTGCGGGTGCTCGTTTGAATTTTTATAGATTTCCCGATGCCGTTGTTCGTTAGTTCGCGAATGTAAGTTCAGTTGTGATGTATCTTTTTATTCAAGCTCTTACCTCACATTAGTTTGGAGCCGGTTGGTCATGCAAAATTCGACATGGATACCCATTCGTGGTTGCGTAGGGCTTACTATATAGATGGAAGCTTGAATGCATGTGGAAGTTGTTCTTCTTCCTCGTATCCGCTCGGATCTTTCGTTTGACGATTTTGGTTAGTTGCGAGTTATGCTTTGAGTGCCTTGAGAGGATCCCTTTGTTTGGCCATTCTTCAACTCGATGGCGTAGACGATGCTCTTGAAGCCAATCCTTGGTTCGTAGGGAGTTGTTATATCCCTGAAACCTTGAACGTTGTCAACATTCCTATTGTGATGCGTCTTGCTCCTTATCAATTGGTGGAATCACAGTTGCGTTTTCCCTGAGTGTAATTGTATTGAAAGTCACCTGTGTAACTCGTTCGAGTCTTGACCTTTCAGCTGTTTGGTGACATTTGGCGCATTTGTTCTGTCTCGAATCTCGATGACGACAATACTTGGGTGAAAACTCATGTCTGTTTGTCGGGCCTTATTCCTTTCTTGTGACTCAGGTAGTAACTCCGGTGTTCACACCTTATCGAGAGTTGTCCCTTTTATTTTTTTTGTGTGGCCCATGACTTTCTCTATCTTGGTGCCTCTTGGTGGTGGTCTTTGTAACCCCCTTGGTCAACATTCTTTGGCATTGATCGCTAGTGTTATTCATCCTTGGACTCAACTTGGAGTTGTTGTTCCATGGTAGCTCTTTCTCTAGTCACCTCACCTATCATGTGTTTTTGCCTTGCGTGTTTCGTCGACCGTGAACTAGTAATTCTTGAAATTTGGAAGCAGTGTGTTAGTTGGTCGCTGAACCATGTGGTAGCGCTTCCTTTATTGATGATCTTTGGTATCGTACTAGAACTCTTGTACTTGCTCTTCTCTCGTGTCTCGTTGGTGGTTCATTGCGAGGCTTTCCAGACCTATCGCTAGTATTAGATTCACGTTGTGTTCCGGTTTGTAAACCACTCATGGCATGTATTGCTTCATTTCACTTTTGTTGGGTGGTTCTCATTGACCATATTTTATTCTTGTCCAATGGACTATGCGTTCGTATAATTGTCTCTCTCCGGCATTGTATCCTTGATCGGAATGCGAGTGTCTCCATTCCAGCTACGAAACTTTTAGTTGAATAAGAGATTCCCGTTCTCACCCGTTACATTTGTGCGTTGGATGCTACGTGATCGTTGAAGAGAGATTAGTAGACAAAACAAACGTGTGTTCGATTGACCGTGGGAAAAGTTGGGTGCGATTGCATATTGTGGTCTAGACATGGCGTGAGTTTGTGTCATGCCATGTTGTTTGGGCTTGGCACATGCACATTTTGGCATGTGTGGGTGTGTGAGTATTTCTTGATTATGTGATACACGTTTGATGTGTGTGTTTGGTGTGGTGTGTTCTTTGGCTCGGGATTTTTGAGCATTCACATGCGTTGTATTTATTTTTTGGTTGATTCATATGTTGGTGCGATGACGTATCCTCGCTAGTTGTAATGTACTAAGCTTTCGTGCAAACGTCTTTGAAGCCATATCGGCATATCGGCATATTAGCGTATCCTCGGCGTATCCGTGTGTCCTTGGCGTGTCCCTCGTGTACCAGCACACCGTAGTGTAATTAATGGATTTTTTTGACGACGATGTGAGAATTGCTGACATGCAAGTTTTTGGAATCGAAAAGAAAGTGCGATGTATGTACTATTGTTTCAAAAAAAATGTATAGCGGGAAGGCGGTAAGCCCATGACTTTCGAGGATGTTGTTTCGTGTGGAATCCTCCATCTTATATTTGTTTCGTGGAATCGATTTGAGTCGACGTATCCGTATCGTATCCGGGAGTACTCTCTTATACCGTGGCATGTTTGTGGGTTCGTGGATCGAGAAGCGTATTCTTGCGTTGTTACTATTCGCGAGTTGATCGTTGGATGTCAAGGCGAGATCGTGCCTTTGCGGAAGGTGCGTTCGTTAGATACCGAGCAACCGTATCGAATCCAACATCCTACTTGAAATTTATTATCATATTTTGTGAGGTTCAACTCTTGAGAAGATCGTTGTGACGGTGAGTTTTGATTCCGGTTCACCCGTTTAGTATTGATGTTTTCTTATTCCGTTGGACGAATGGTTTGGTTCTCATCCCATTTCTTTTTACTCAATTTCGAGGACGAAATTTCTTTAAGGGGTATGAGATGTAATGACCTGATTTTCGGTGGACCCTTTTAATTAAATTTGTTGATGTCAAAAAATAAGGGAATCTAAATAAATCTTTTTTTCTGTGTGTGTTTAACACTAATAATAATAATAGTATTATTATTGTTAATAAATAATAATAGTTATTATAATTCGAAGGGGCGTAGACCGAATGGGATGTAGAGGATAAGTTTGGCTTCCGAGAACAGATCCTAGCTTGGACTGATCTTTGACCCTAGCTCCAGGCGAAAAGATACGTAGGTTTTTCTTCCATCTTCGAAATGGGATCCTCCTCACCGAAAAGTTCCCCTATTGGACTGGAAGTGGAAGGCGCCTCAGTTTAATTAGTAGATTTATTAGTCAACAAGGAAAAATATTATCTAGGAGGGTGAGTAAATTGACCTTGAAACAACAACGATTAATTACTATTGCTATAAAACAAGCTCACATTTTATCTTTGTTACCTTTTCATAATAATGAAACTTTTTTCAAATGAAAAGAGCCCAGATGACCCCTAAGAAAAAGGATTTTAAACCCCGAAAAAATAAAAACAAAAAGGCTACTCTTTTTATTTTTATAAAAAATTTAATTTTTTTAATGTTTTGTTTTCATTAATGTTTTGTTTTCAGTCATTTTACTACTTTATCCTACCGGAGTTTGGTCTCCGGTGAAGTTTAAAAAAAATATAAATCAATAAAACAAAAACAAAAAATAAAATAAAATGAGAACCCTAAATCTACCCAACCCAACCCTCCTTTTTGTTATCTTCCCCGTAACCCATCCCCCACTCAAACCAAAATCCCTTTCCCCCCGACACTTTTCCCCCGAATGAAAACCCTTCCTCCCCCTCTCCCATTTTTCTGGCAGTCGACAGAGAGAAGGGAGAGGAATGACAGAGGCGAGAGAGGAGGGCGGCGAGCTGGTGGTGCCGCGGTAGGGAAGAGGACAAGTGGTGCACGACGGGAAGAGGCAACTGGCGTCGCCAGCGGTGCAGGCATCGGCACAGGTGGGAGGATGGGCAAAGGTGGATGGCTGGCAGTGGTTGGTGGTAGGAGAAGGGGGTGGCGGCCGGAGAAGGTTGTGGCTGGTGGTTCGGACGGTTGCGGTGGTCTGTCGGTTCGCGCAGGTGACTGCTGGCGGCAACAGGTGGTGCGAACAGCTCAGCAGTGGCGGTCGTTGGTGGTGGCTCGCAGCGACGACGGCGGTGCAGTGACTGTACGCGGTACGTATTTAGTTTCTTGTTCGATTACCTGTGCGCGTATGTATATGCAGTTTGCAGTGTGGGTAGTGATTGATTGATGATGGTTGTGGGTTTATGATTGTGTTTGCGTTAGCGACTTGCGGCGATGTTAGGTGACGAGTGTCTCTGCATGGTAGCGATAGGGGCAAGCGATGGTGGTTCGCACTGTTATGCAATGGTGGTCCGCGCCAACCGTTCTTGAATCGATTCCGTCAGGTATACGCGATTTACTCTTTTCCATATTTGTGTAGATGTATACAGTTTCTGTTTGTGCGACAGCTGTGTGTGCGAGTTTCCGTATATACGAGCGTATGATTAGATGTACCTGGTTGTGTGTGCAGGGATTGGTTGCGACGATGGAGGTGTGACTGCATTGCTTCGATTGGCTGCTGCGATGGTTTGCCGGTGGGTAAAATTCCTAACTACTATTGGGTGTGTGTGTGTGTGTGTACATAAGAGTCGATTGTATCGTCGTTTGCCACGTATTTCACATTTGCGACCTAGGGTAGCCTAGGTGCGATATCAATGGTGATTGTCAGTGACTTGGATGTTAGGGAGATACCTCATATGAATGATTGGTGGTTCTTTGGAAGTATGACCACCATATATTTGACGAAACTCCCGTGAAAATACTAAAATGAATATTGGGGAAGATTCGACCCACTAGGTGGTTAGATGATGTAATGGACGCGAGTACGAGTATGAATGGTACAATAACACTATCGTAGAACCTTGAAATTCATTGAATGCTAAGTAGTCGGTAAAGGGGACATGTAGACCCTTGACATGGACTTGGGTTGTACTTGTTTCCTTTAGGCATTGTAGTGTTTTGATGGTTGGACACCTTGAGTACTCGTGCGATTGTTGGTGACGAATGAGTTTGGTGGATTGTCTCTCTTGGCTTATTCAAGGTTGAGTTTGCGGCATACAAATCAAAGGGATTCGTCAGTGCACTAAATGTAAAAAAAAGAGGATGTGTCCAACCAGGGCTACTCTTTGACAATCTTGAACTAATGATGAACGAACCTTGTCTAGGATTCGTAGCGGCAATATGATCGTCACGCAAAAGTACTATTTTGAGTGCCTTTATAATTTGTTTATATCGCGTATTTTGTGTTATATTGCTTTTGTTTAGTGCACATTTTGTTTAATCTTGTTTTTGTAGGCGTTATTTGTTTTACAGGTTATATTGCTCTCTTGTGACGTCTCGGATGCCATCTTTTTGTTACTTGCAATTCTCGTCAGCTTGAATGTTCATACGCAATGCCCTCGGTCCATACATTGTTGAAATATTGAAGTTTGATGTGGTTTTGATCATCCTTGGCCTTAATTGAAGTTTCGAACCAAATCTGTGAATTTTTCATCTGTGCACCCATGCACATTACTCCTGAACCGGTGCAATGTTTTCCAAAAATGAGCAGTGGACTGTTTCACATACAGGTGCACCGATGCATCCATGCCTTGCACCGGTGCAGTTCCTCTTCTTCTCCAGCCATGAATTGCTATAGTACACAGAATTGGGTTTCTTCTCTATCGAGTTTTCACGCAAGTGTTCCATGTTAATACACCCAGCAAGACAATACACAGGAGGATGAATCGCCCATTGATGGGTTTCAATTAATTTACAGGGCGATTTTGGGATGCTACAGTGGGCGATTTGGATTCTCATTCACGCAAGGATTTCAAATTTGGGTTTCATTCCATTGTTTCAACACAGCTACTGTTCCAATGAATTTCGAACAGGGGTTCTCAATCGCAGGGCTACAGAGCTTCCCACCATTGTTCACGCATGCGAGTTGGGACCGAAATTGCCATTGATGGGTTCCAATCGATTTCACGCAGGGTTTCACTTTGGGTTGCCATGGATTCGATTCATGTTTTGATACAAGATGGTGATACATATGATGAGAGAAGATGATTACACGCAGGGGATGAATCACGCGAGGAAGAAGATGGATTTTCTGATTTTAGCGCAGAGCTACAGTACCCAACAATGGTGATTTAGGGTTTTGGAATGGGAAGATGAGTTCGCGAGTGGGTTTGGCGATTTGGGGATGATGGTTCAATATGGAGTTGATTCTCACATGGGTTTGCAAACGAGATATGGATTCACGATGAAATTTTCTAGATTTTTGCGAGATGCTATAGTGGTCGATTTGGGTTTCCTGAGCGATTTGTATTCTTGTACAGTGAGGTTCGAATTGGGGTTCCAAATGGGCTTCAATTCATTGATGTTCTGCGCAGGGTTTCATTGAACCATTGATACACTTGCAAATTGATACACCTGGGAGGAGATGTTTCACGCAGGTTATGACGATGTGGATTGCGAACTGATACCGAAATAATTTAGGGTTTCATATTGGGGAAGATGAAGATGGGTTCCATTATTCACTAAGAAATGAAGAAATCGCAGAAGCTAAAGTGACTTGCCCCTGTGCATCGGTGCCCGGATGCTACTGATCAGATTCTGCTCACCTTTGCACCGGTGCAACCCTATCTTGCACCGGTGCAAACTTATTCTGGGGCGATTTTTACACAGTTTTGAGGGCCATTTTTGTCCAGAATGTTTAAAGAGTATAAATATCAACTTGTAAAATTATTAGGGACGTTTTTTACATCATTTGAACATTGTATTAGGGTTTTGGGGGTAGAGAGACTCTCTCTCTACCTCCCTCCATTCTCTCTCTACATTTGTTCAATTTCTATGGATGCAATGCAAATTTCCCCTTCATTAAAGTTGTAGGTAATGTTTTTCTCTCTCTATTTCTGTAATTTATTGAATGTATTGTGTTAAGTTAATGTTGTATTTTTATATTTACATAGCCGTGGTAATTTGTATGGAGGGATAACCTCCGCGGTATGGCCATGGGGTGACTAGCACCCCTCATTCTAGGTTAGAATTGACTTCCGATTAATATATTAGTTGCGGTTGATTTAAGGGGTATTGAGTTCGCGCCGTAGGTCTTGATTTAGTGATGTTATCATTTTGATTGGTCGTGGCCATTAACGTGGCACGGACAATGCTTGATGCGATGTCTCACTAGATGCTCGATAAAATGCCTCAATGAATGATTTCCCCTAGAATTCGCCCGTCTTTAATGTCTTGAGGTGGTATTGGAGTTTGGAGTTCGAGTTCTCTAATTTTGGTCTTTATCGGGGGTTGTTAATCTATTCGATGGAGTGTGGCCAATCACCTTGGCACACGTCATGCCTGTAGCTATGTCACCCTTGATGTTCGATGTCGTGACTACGAGATCCCACTCCTTGCTCCCGTGTTATCTTTTGACCATTGCGAAGTCGAATCTATCCTAGGTCGGGTGTTAGGAATTCTCGTAGCCATTCCTCTTCGTTAATTGAATTTCCATCCCTCTAGTTTAAGTCTTATTTTCTTAAGTGTGGAATATAGGCGTCCGTGTGAAAAATAGAATTTGAGTGGAATATAGGCGTGTGTTGTCACGCCCCGGA
>NMUG010010110.1:0-11059 GCA_002855965.1 Monotropa hypopitys | reverse complement strand
AATCGTCATCGTTCCCCTCTTGTAGAATCCGGGAGCTGTGGAAAATCTAAAATATACTTGAAGATGTTTTAATGGAAGCACAAAGTATATTTCATATTGGGAGCCACAACACCAGCTTGCCCCATTCAGAACGAACTTTCACATACCACACACCGTGAAGGGTATAGTTCACGGTGTAATGGTACAACAACTCCCAGATGCCAATCCGGGATCTGGTAATCTGATTGAGCGCGACGAAGTCCATCACATCCCAATCTGTGTTGGTTGCCACTTGCATCAGTATCAAGTTCAAATAGGAGAGAAGATGTCTCAGAAAAGGATGAAGAGAGAATCGCACCCCAACTTCCACGACTTGGATTACTAGGATATGGAAGGTGTTGTTGTCTGCAGAGCTCTGGAGGTATTCCTCAGGAGCCAGGCTAATAGCAACATCTTCCGAGATCCCATAATCTCGTAGGAACTGTTCAATCTTCTCAGGAGTGTCAAAAAGAGATCGAACGAAGCCCATATCCATGAAATAGGGGCTCAAAAAGAATCAGAGAGGGTTTTCCAGAAAGAATTGGAAGAAGAAGCAAGAGACATTTACAAAAAAAGATCAGAAGATCAGAAAAAACACAAATGAACTAGGGTTCTTGGGAGCTCTGGTATGCAAGGGGTTTTGGGAAATGAAGAAGCGGTTGAGCGATTTGGAGGTACGCGCAACGTTTAAATCGAAGGAGTGGCATGCGTGAAGGGTCACTTTCCATCGAAAGGTGTGCCTGAGCCCCATCGCATTAAATGCTCATTAATGAGACGCTCCATAAAAAAGTGACGGTTGGACTTTATCGATAAATGAAATAACAACGTATAAGCTGGATGTTTAGCTTTGTCCACTCAGGCTATGCAACTGGAGCAACCAAAGCTGGAGGCAATTGTGATAGGATAAATCAGAATTTTCCACGTGTAAAGGGCAAATCCAGATTCCCTGGACACTAGCTGACAGAGCGTCACGTGTCATCCAATTATTTGATACAAAAAGCCATAAATCATTAATTTCTCGCACGGCGGATCAAGCCAGCCCTGTGCGACATGATACCCTAGTAGTGCAGAAAAAATGCTATACAATCAGATGCATGCATATGAATTTCTGATATAGTCAACCATATGCGAGTCATTTCACCCCGCACTGCGGATCAAATCTGCCATGTGCAGCTAGACATCCTGGTAGTACGAGACAAAGTTACCAGCACAACAAGTATATCAAGCGACGTGTACAAGTGTTAATCGACCAATGAATAACGATTAACACGCGTGTCCCGACTATTCGCACCTAAACGGATAGAATCCCGTTTTATAAATACGCAAAGTATTCAAAGGAAACTTGGGGTATTAGAAAGTATTTAAATCTCAAAAAGAAAAACGTCCAGAGATAATCACGAAAGAGATCGGATTTACCAAAGATAGGGGCGAGAAGTTTAAATCAGTTCCTGATTACTAGCGAGAAGCTAGTAATCCAGAAGGCCTCTATAAAAGCAAGGTTCAACCCACAAGAAAAAGGTACATGCTAATTTATCTCGAGAATTCCATTTGTGCCTTTTAGAATTTTCTTTCGATCAAAAACTCCAGTCAACAGCGGCGGAAAGTCTTCTAACCCTTGTTTGTGAGCACAAATACAGGGAGAACATAGCCAAATGAGTAAAAAGTAAAAAGAATCAGACCAGTCCAGACAAACAGTCAAACAGTTCATTTACGGTTGTAATCAGCATCCAGATTTTACTCCGCCAAAATGTAATCCCTTAACAACAACAAAAGTACTGTAATCCCTCAATTGAATTGTTACATATGATCTTTCTCGCCATAAGAGAACGGATGAATTTGCACATACGATGCAATGACAATACTCGAGTACTCACTAAGATTCAAAAATCACACAGTTCAACTCCATAGCTTTTCTGTATCAGCTGAGTATAAATCCTAGCGTTGTTGCATACAATAGTTGATTTGCTATGCCATTCCATTCTTCCACCAAACAGACATTAAACCAACCTCTGGAGCAAACTTAAACGTCACCGCTGCAATGTCCTTGGTAAAGTGCCAGCCAAATTCCCATCTTGCTCTAAGATGTACATTAGCAGAAACTGCTCAAGAATTTCCTCTCCAGATCTGCCCGAATTTGCCAAATGGAGCATTTGCAGTCAAAACTTGTGCAAAGGAAAATCCCCATATACATTTGCAAAAGGAAACTCCCCGATAGGCAATTCAAAGTCATAACCTGGTCTCCAAGCTTTGGCGTATCAATTGTGACAGAATATCGACCCATGTGTCTGGGACACCCGGTAAGCACCAGTGCATGCAGTCCTGACCCCAGATTGCCACTGCATCCTTCTTTCCCAACCAAATCGATGGGTGGGCATCTGCTCTAAACTCACTCAAATGAGTGAGATCAAGTAATTGAATACCAGTGCCTTGCAAAACCTCTTCAATTAGTTGATTCAGTTGTCTTGCTTCTTTATTGACTCCATTGTTGCTTGGATCAAACCACAAGTCAAGCTGTCAAGGTACAACAGTTGAATTTCCTTTAAAAAAAAAACTCCTCGAGAAAACCTTTTGAATTGTGGGGAAGGAAATGGAGTTTGAGACTCATGCTCATGTCGGTCCGATCCCACCCATTTAGAGGATGTGATGAAACAGTCCCTCCATTAAAATTTAGATCTTCAGTAGGTTTCAGTATTTTGGATTCAGTACAATGGTCATTGCCTAGTTGAAACCCTTATGAAAGACTACTTAAACATATCTAAATTATATTTCTGGTCCACCTGAGTATCCTCTCGAGCATTGAAAGATACACTGGAGGTAGGATTACTCATTCCTAAGTTTGGGAAAATCCTTTCTCACAAAGACGGGGACCTGAATTTCTATCAGCAAAAGAAACTTGGTGAGAGGCACTAAGAAGCAATTATTAATCCATACCTGGGGTTCCTCAAGGGGTTCATTGAACAAGCAACTACCATTTTGATTCCATTTGCCACCATGAAAATGTCTTGGGGATTGCAAGCGCCAGAACTTGAGCGTCTTTTTCGGAAATGCCTTTTGTATGTAAGGAACTGTATTCTCAAGGACAACCTTGAGACCATCCCGCATCTGAAGGGGTGGAACTATAGGTCGCCCGGCCTTGTAGAAAACAAGAGGTGTCTCTTTTGGGAACTTATCATAATCCCACCTGGTGAAAAAAGTAATGTAATTCTCAATTTATCATATAGTTCTGAGAATCAGACATCATCAAACTTAGAAAAGACACCACATGTTCGGACTCTTGTACTGGCCAGGGTTCTGAAGTAAGAGAATATCAGCAAAGATATTTTCCTGTTATGCATATGAACTAGCTAAAAAATTTCTTCCCCAATCTCTCCTTTTTGCTAATAAAAAATGAGTCAGCAGACTCCAGACAACCTATAAGCTAACGAGTTTTGTTGTGGACACCCATTTACATGAAGCTCGTCAAGGAGACAGATTTCATCAACTCTCAACTGTTAGCCACAGGTGCAAGACATCTAACTGAATATAAAAGCCTGCAGTTTCCACCTTATGTTACTCGGAATGCGGATCACAGTGGTACAAGGAACGACAAAGGGAATGGGAACAGGAATGCGAACGGAACAGGGTGTACCACATTTCCAAAATAGCGCTATGATTGGGGTAGGCTTCAAAAGATTACCAGATCAGAATGTATATCTTTCAAGCAATGAACATCCAGTAAAAGGAAACAACACGTTTCAAATTATAACTCAAAATACATTGCAGCGAGCATAATCAATTCTTCATCATTTTTGCTTGTCAAAACACCATATCTTTCTATCTATACTTTAGTTTATTAGATTTGAGTGTCATGGTTGACAAAATTATTCAACAAGATTATTTTATCTAGAAAGAAGCTTAATGAGTTGCGAAGAAGTATCCTAGTACCCATATATAAGAATAAACGGGATATTCAAAATTGTAATAATTATAAATGTATTAAATTAGTAAGTCGTACCATGAAATTGTGGAGAAAAGTTACTGAGCATCGCCTAAAATATCAGAGAATCAGTTTAGGTTTATGCATGAAAGATCAACAATAAAAACATTTTTTTGTTAAGTAGACTAGTCGAAGAGTATAAAGAGAAAAAAGGATCTACACATGGTTTTCATAGACTTGAGAAAATACAATAAGGTGCCTAGAGACACTATATGGTAGGTCTTGGAGAGAAAGGGGGTGACAAAAGAGTATACTGATGTGATTAAGGATATGTATGAAGATGTGATCACTCTTATTAGATCCCCAGTAAGAGAAACTAGCGAATTATCAATCACCGTAGGACTACATCAATATCCATTTTGAGTCATTACCTCTCCCATAGACATAGATGAATAAACTAGACACATTCATGATGTTGTAGCATGTTGTATGATGTTTGCATATGATATTGTCCTAGTAGATGAAACCGCAAGTGTGACGTTAGTGCTAAACTGAAAACCAGAAAAGCAATTTTGGAGTCAAAAGATTTTAGGACCAGTAAGAGTAAAATAGAGTACATGGAATGTAACTTCAGTGAGATCCAAATGATAGTGTTGACAAAGTAATTCTGTAAAATCAAAAGTTACCACGAAGCGAGTTTTTTAAATACTTTGTATCATTTGTCAGGGATGAAAAGATTGCAGAGGATGTAACCCATAGAATACAAGTCGGATGTATGAAGTGATGAAGTGCACCAGGAGTGTGTGCGACCGCAAGATACTTGAAAAGTTGAAATAAAAATTTTATCGTACTGCTATAAGGTCAACAATGTTATATGACACAAAGTGTTTAGCTACTAAGGAACAACATTCAAGTAAGATAAGTGTAACCAAAATTAGAATGTTGAGATGGATGTGCGGTAAGACTACGAGATAGAGTTAGGAACGAAAACATTCGTGAAATGTTAGGTGAAGCACCGATAGAAGACAAGATGCAAAAAAAATAGATTAAGATGGTTTGGAGATGTACATAGTAGATCCGATGATGCAGTAGCAGTAGTTAAGAAGAGTGACCTGATTTCAGTAAATGGTAGTACTAACAGAAGAGAAATACAAAAATTGACTTTAGAAGCGGTACTTACAAGAGACATAGGTCTTCTGAATATCAGAGAACACGATGTTCTTGACAGAACTCTATGGAAAAGACGTATTCATATAGCTAACCCCAATTGATTGGAACTAAAGACTCTGTTTGGTTAGGTTTAGTTATACTTCAATTAATCAACAAAAGAGAGAATGGAGAATTACCAATGGCCAGTATTAAAAACAAGGACGTCATAGAAGTTCGTGATGTCAGCCCAGTCATCTGCCGGAATATCAACATCTACTCGATATATTCCCTTCAATCCCTTGTGATTAGATACAGTTGAGTGTGTTGGCTGCCACCTTATAAGATCAGTCATGAGCATGTTAGGTCAAAAGATACAAAATTAGAACGCAATATCAACTAATGAAGCTATTCAAACAGAGGTTATTGAGGTTATTAAACCATCAATTTACAAGGTAAAGCATGACTAAATGCAAGAGAGTTTAAACTTATTCTTGTATCTGCTCGAAATCATCTTGATAGAAATATTTCTTTTTATGTTGGATAAGGCAGGGAAGGCCCTGGAAATGAGAGCCCGGTCAGTGGAATTATGGGCATGGGGCCTACGGAATGGGCCGCGTAGGATTTGGCCCAGTGCAGAAAGCTTCTATCGGTCAAGTCGGTGTCACATGGATGTCCGAGTGGCACGGCTCGGCCACAACGCTGGCTGACATGACCGATCTGCTCTCTCCAAGCATGACACTGTTTGAAAAATGGCTATGAGAGACGTCATAGGGGCACGACCCCAGCACAGGATCATGTAGAGCCGAAGTATAGTCTCTATATAATATACACAATAAATCCTAGAGAGTTGCACAATTATTTTCTTACTGAAGCACAATGTACTTTCTTCTTGATTGGAGTGTCTAAATTCTGGCCAGTTGGCACTAACAGGATGCTCGTTTTGCAGTCAAGCTTGGAGAGAAAGAAGGTGGATCAATCAACCATTTTATACGGTCAGAAGTGAGAATGAGATAAACCCCACTCTCACAACTATCATCAAGTTAAAACATAAGCCCTCACCCACATCAAGTTGGAATAGATTGAATATGAGAAATGAAATAACAATGTGAAATGATGGAATCTAACTTACATCACATAAATTGCCAAAGAAAATTTTATTAAAGTAAATCGGATGAAGAGACACTACATTATTCATATACTGAAATATTGTATAAGACATTCCAAGATAAATCCCAATTTTCTTACTCGTATTTCGCAAGCAACACAGAGCGATGGTAGGCCACAGTAACGTTGAATTTGGGGAAGTAAGCACCCTTCCAAGCCCCCTTTCCTTTCCATTTCTTTGCACCCAAATCAGCAACCCTAAGAACACAAAGAAAAGACACCAAGAAATTCTCATTCAACGAGTCCCCAACAAACCCAATTCTCTTATTCCTCATCAAACCCAGGAACCCTGACGGATCAATCCGAGTCAATTGGCACTTTTCGGGGACCCATTTCCAGGAATTGATCCGACCCATGTTCTCTCTCTTGTTCCTCAAGCAGTTCCAAGCGTTTCTATGGAAAGGGCAGGTGTCGTCGTACATGGGCCTCCGATTAGGGTCCATTTCCCAATGTCCGTTGGAGAGATTGCAGGACAAAGGAATTGAGGGTTTGAGTGAAGAAGGAGATTGGAGACAGAAGATGGTGGAATAGATAAAGATGAGCAAGCATGTTGGGAATATGAGAAATTTGAAGAATGGTGGAGTGAGTTTAGGAGCCATTGTTAATCACCCACTGTGCTGAGGAAGATGACAATAGTGGAGCGAGATCTGCAACAGTGCATGGGGAGGGCAAATTAACGGATTAGGTTAATATTTATCAATCAATTAATTAAACACAAGTACACTTTAGGGGGTCTAAATACAAACACTAAAATATTAAATACAACCCATGTTTTTTTTTGAATTTTTGGATATTCGGACACAAACTTCCGAATGATTTTTTATGAAATTTTTTGAATTATTCGGACACACTTCTGAAATTCTTCGAACCATTCGGACACAAACTTCCGAAATACCCTATTTCGTTCGGAAGTTTGTGTCCGAAGTGGATCATTCGGACACAAACTTTCGAAGGCGAGCTGTATTTAGCATTCGAGTAGTTGTATCCAGAATTCCTTACCAATTTAAGGATAAAAAATAACTTAATTAAAAATGCAAAGTTAACAATCCTGACTTTTTTTAAGACATGTTTATCAAAGAGGTCTTTAGAACTAAACTTGTCTTTATAAGAATTCAAAAAACTTCTCCTAACTTTAAAAGTGATTTTTAAATTCCGTATTCTCCGCATCATTTTTGTAAATGCATTTTTTAATAATGCATTAAGGAATGACCAAATAATAAAAATCCAAGAATAAATGCATAATAAGTTAATTTGTTGGTCAAACAAGACTTTAATGTTAGGGATGGCTATGGGGAGAGACAGGAGTGGATATTAAGATCTCCATCCTCGATTTTTGAACTCACCCTCTACTTTCATCGCTACTCCAATCCTCACCGGGGTTAATTTTCTAACTTATATTCTCATCCAAACGAGGATCGAGGATATCCAAATAGAAAACGTCGATTCGAATCAATAAAAAAAATTATTAACTCACACTTTACTCACGCTTTACCGATAAAGCAAAAGAAAGCACAAACAAAACTTTAGGCTTCAAAAGTGAATTATCGGTAAAGCACACTTGTTTTACCAAAAAAGAAGCTGCACACTTCCAAGCTCCCCCCAGGACCTTTTGCTTTACCGAAAAAGCAGAGGTCTTCTACCAAAAAATCCACATGCAGAGGCCTTCTACCAAAAAATCCACATGCAAAAAACCCTAGAAATTCGAACTCGGCGAATGACGAAACTATTCGGCTTATTGTCATGGTGATTATCTCCCTTGGATTGGTCAAGGTCGAGTTAGTAATTGAAGAAATTACATAAGTAGTTCAACACGCCAAAGGAACGTCAAATATGGAAGATGTGCCCCACGAGGGCTACTCGTACTCAACCTTGAATCCATCACTTATGTAACATTTAATGTAATGGAATGTGGTCGAATGAACTCATGGAAATGTGGACTAAATGGAAACCTTACCACCAATCTTCTAACCGCCCACCATTTCACAACAATTCATCTCAACCATCTAATTCACCACCTTACCAACAATCTTCTCAATCCTACCATCAAACATCTCGTCCACATCCTCAATCTTTTCATCCATCTTCCTCTTCCCCGAGTCAAGTGAATCATGCTCCAAGCGATGTCTACCTCAAGCTCATTGAGGAACAATCGAAACAAATTCAAACCTACACTCAACTCGCCCTTCCACAATTTCTCTGTTCCCTTCTCTACCTCTTTCTCTATTTCGATCGATGTTTGCTCGAACCCCTTTCTCGGTCCCTCTCTCACTTCTCCTCTCTTTCCTTTTCGATCGATTCTACCGTACGTGGTTGGTGCGATTTCATTTGTATGTAATTGTGTAAGTACGATTTCGTACATGGGTATCGCCATATATATGGGCGATTTTGGGGTGTGTTTCTGTGCGTATGTGTGTAGGTGATTTATGTGCGCGATAGTGTATACGAATAACAGCTTGCTAATCCACTGAGGATGCCCAACAGATTATTCTAGATATGTACGACAGGACCAGTTCTGTTTGGCCTATATATGACAGTAAATAAAGAAAATGATTTAAGAAATTAGTTTTAAAAATAAAATAAGCATGTTGTTTTGCGACGTACTCCTTACCTTGCGGTATGTTGCGCGTTTAAGGACGTTGGTGGTTTGTTCAGTTTGTGGTTATTGTGGGGCGTTGTCTTGGATGACATTGTTGTCGATTACGGATCTCTTTTGACGTTGTTTGTTCGTTGGTGGAGTTGTTTCGGTTGAAAACCTCCTCGTTGTTATTACCGGTTCTCTCATGTTTATCAAGCTCGGTCTTTCCTTATGACCTGGACGGCGATCCTAGTGTCCACACCATATCGGAAGTTGTCCCTTTTACCTCTTTGTGTGGCACTCGGTTTTCTTTGTGTTGAGAAAAGGGACAACCAAATTGATTCTCTTTGTCTGGAAATGACTCGTTTGAGGGAGGCCACATAAAGGAAGAGGATGGCTCCGGAGGTCAGCACAACCAGAGGAAGAAGCCAGGATTACCGAACTCTTTCTCCCAGAGGAAACAATCATTATGGCAGCGAGAGCACAAAGGTGGGTTCGACACAAGTCTAAGACCTACACCATCCAACTAAACTCACCTTATAACGATGGAACATCATAATTTACAATTCCACTATGACGATCTCTACTGCCTCGATATCCTTACTTTCTCGACCACAACCTCACAACTCACCAAGAAATTTCCATTCTCATCAAACACCGTATTCATCACTATCATCAAGCATGTCAAACTTCCTCGTACACCTCGACTACATTCCCAGAACAACTCCAACCCATAGTCCAACAATAGGTATAACACTCCAATAAAGGCAGAGCACCACTCATCAAACACCGCTTTTAAACCGACGACATCTCTTCACATTAGTATTCACTAAGTCAACTGCATATCGGGATAGAAATGAAAATTGGGATTCATATTCAGTTACGGTCATGTTACCCTTCTTAAAGGTGATAAACTCTGACTCTTTTTCTGCCAACGGACGCTCGCCCTATTCAGAGTTGTTGGCCTGAGGATGAATTTGCAGCGTGGAACTATGAGTCTTCTATCTCCGTGTCGGACCTAGATTTAATTAGGGATATCTATGACATCCCAACAAATGTGCTGCTTTGTGTCCCTCAAAAAGGTGAGAGTGCTTGCTCCAGCGCCCCGGATGAGGCGTGCATTTATTTCGGGGCCCTAGAAGGAGGATTACGTATCACGATTCCTCCCGTGGCCAGGGAGATCCTAGCCCATTTTTGGCTTGCTCCGGGGCAGTTGACCCCCAACACTTGGAGGACTTTGATGGGTTGTGCTGTCCTCTGGAGCGCCTCATCGGGTGGCAAATCCCCGTTAACCTTGAGAGTCTTTCTACAACTTTACCATTTGAAGGAGAGCCCTATGACCCGTGGTTGGTGGTACTTTTCTAAACGAGATAAGGGAGAAGATCTGATCAAGGATCTCCCCTCCTCCAACAAATCTTGGAAGGACAAATTTTTATTCGTGGGAGGACCAGATTGGGAATTCTATCCTTAGGAGGAGAAAAAGAGCAACCCCATCTGCGGACATTGGGGTTTTTCTTCTGCCGAAAGTGAGCCTTCATCCTTTCTGGATTTATATTTTTACTGGGTGCATTTTATTGTGCTCAGTTCTGACCTCTTTTCTTTAACCTATTAGGTCGGGAATGTGTGAATGTATCTGAGAGGAAGAGAGAGGAAGTGACCAGGGCACGAGGTCACCCAATCCACAAATAGTCTCTCCTCGTTTCTTCGGAATCTATAGCCAGTCATCTCTTGGGTCCCGAGGTCGGGAACAAAGCGCTTGATTTAGAGAGAGGTAATAATCATTCAAGAAAGATAGCCATTTATCCTGTGCTGCCATTTTGTCATGACCGTTTCATTCTCTCCTTTGTAGATATGTCAAGATAGCAGGATCCGGTCGCTTCAAAAGTCCCTCGACGCCCTTTGAAGAAAAGGAGAGCAGAGGATGAGCAAGCTGACGTTGCAGCTTTGCTCGGCACTACAGCTCCCAAAAAAGGTGTCGGGCCCCGCCCCGATACACTACTCTAATGAGGCTGTAATTAGGCGGGCATGACGTCATAATCAACACATTAACTGTTGTTCCAACTATTAAGTGATTAACAGATTACATTATTACTATCCATGCTCACAGCATAACAGATTTTCATTAATTGAAAAGGAAATACAACCATTCAGCAGTTATATTACATTAACTAACACCTACAGCGGAAATAAACAGCAAAGTAATCTATTACATCATGCTTTTCTAAATAAAGTAAAAT
>NMUG010010109.1:0-11060 GCA_002855965.1 Monotropa hypopitys | reverse complement strand
GAAAATCCTAGCCGAACCAAACTCCGCCACTCGCGAAACCACCTACGGAAATGGATAGAGGGAGACGTTAGGAATAACGTTTCTAAAGACCAAAACGCGAGAAACCCACTTTTGAAATTCGACTTACCCGAAAATTTGGAGAGTGGCTTTGATATGTACGTCACCGGGTAGATCTCGCCGAGGGGAGCAATGTTAAGTCTTGGACCTTACGGAGAACATCAAGATGAAACAAAAGAATATCAAGTTAAGATGTGAACTTGAAAAGTACAACACAAACGAAATACCTTGCTAATCTTGATGAATCTAAACAAAGATGCGGAAGACTATCGGATAAATTTGCCGAAATAGAAATGGAAAGAATTGAAGGGAAATATGATATTATTGAACTTAATGAAAAAATAATCACTCTTCAAAAAGAATTGAGCGATGCTAGGGATATCATTAGGAGAAATGATTGTGGTGCGGAATGAATCTCAAAGCTAACTCAAAACTTTCAAAATCGGAGTGGTTTAGGATTTGTGAATTCGGGTAAGGCTACACCTAGTACTTTAAAAAGAGAAATTAAGTTTGTAAAATCTGAAACTCCACTGATCGACCATATGCCAATGGAACAATCTTCAATCGTTAAACCAAACTTAATCAAAAATAAAGAACCTACACCCATTATGAAGAATCCCAAGAATCTTAACACTAATGCTAATCCTGAATTTCCTTCTAGAAGACAACCACGTGTATGTCATTACTGTAGAATGAAAGGACACATTCATCCTATTTGTCGCAAGCTCAAACGTGACAATCTTAAACAAAGGCATATCCCAAAAATGAAAATAAACGATAATATGTTAGAAAATCATCAAATCTAGAAAATATGAATGAACAATTTCTAACCCAAGTGAATCTCTTTGTCATTCAATCCTCAAAGTTAATTAAGGAAGTGGAAAACTTGACAAAGATTCCTCTAACTCCTCATCACTCTCATGATAATTGTAACTCGAAGAATGCCTTTCGGGAGGGGTGAGAGGAGTGTCATTATCGACCTCGGGGAGAAACCCCATCATGGACTGGGCCATTAGGGTGGAATGAAAAATCCCCACCTCTGGATGTTCAAGGATTGCAACCTCCTCGGAAGTAAGACAAGACTCCTCCAAGGGGTCGGGGGGTTGGGACAACTCAAAAGATGGGGCATTGAAGTCCACATGGCATGAAGTGTTAAGGGCCTTGATGTTGTTGCAACTTTCAAGAAAGTGTTTCAAAGTGACTTCTAGGGAATTCGGGTGTAGTGGTTGGGGGTTAAAAGTTACTTCTGGAGGACAATAGTCATGAAATCATAAGAGTGGCTCCGAATAATAAGACTCGGGAGGAGTCACCTCAACATTGTGGGGAGCCTCATTAGTATTGCAACTCCGGAGAAATGTTTGCAAAGCATCCTCCATGGTATTTGTACGGCAACCTTGGAGAAATACTTGCGAGGTATCCTCCAAGGTAGCCGTGATCGGTGGTTTGCATGAATAGGGATCCTCTTGGGACCATTGTCTTGGGTATTGTTCGGTAGGCTCCGGGTAGTAGAATTGTTGTGGAGCTATTTCATCATAGTAAGCGGGTGGTGGTAGTTCTTGGTAAGACTCACATTCCCTATGAAAATAAGAGTGGTCATGCCACTCTTGGCAAGATGGATCTGGGAATGGAGGATAGGGCTTCTACACTTGTTGATCCATGGCTTCCTAAGGATTTGAATAATCATTAATGGGATAATTATCGGAAGCCATGGTCAATCAATGCCTCTTTTTTGGTTTTTGATTTTATAAAACAAAAACAAGAAGAAACAAAATAAAAGGGGATATATACGATGAGGCAAAAAACCCTCTAAACTAGCAAAAACTCAACTCAAACTACAATTGCCTGGCAACGATGCCAAAATGTTAGGAGTGATTCCCGTATCGTTGTAAACTACTCAAATGGGAACTGCTGGCTAGATATTGATAATTTATAAACACAAAATTACACACTCTACTTAGTAAAGCGGTTAAGTCCGAGTTCGATCGGCAGAGAATTGATGGAGCTGAAGAATTTTCTTGGAATATAGGTTTAGATTTGTGGTAGAAGTGGAAGGATGCTACCCTTAGATTTGGTTTTAATTTAAACCTAAGAAACTAGAACATAAGATAAAGAAAGAAAACTAAGTTAACTAAATAGAATGGCCACGGGGATTCTAACACTTAACCTAGGTCAAGCTAGAATTCTCCAATATCCCATGACAATGCGAAGGAGGGATCACTATAATACCCGTCACATTTATTTATAAATATAAATGTTCTAATTATTACCAAAAGTGATATTAAAAGAGGATATAAAAATGTGTTAGGAGATTTAGAGAAGTTTGGGATTTAATAAAGGAATTTGTACAATTATTTTCATATTTAAATACCATAAGTGTGTATAAGGAAGAAAAGGGATATACAAGGGTAATATTGAGGTTACATTAAGGGCAATGATGTCTTTTGACTCTAAAATTTATATTAGGGTTGTCATTAGGATAATATTTATGATTATACCTAAGTGTTTGCTCTAGAGAGGTTGAGAGAGAGGTGGCTAGGAGGATTGAGGAAGAAATCAAAATTTGAAGGCCTTGAAGCAAGGATTTGAAGTCAATTTCTTCACGAATCTTGTTCACATCGTAAGGATCTACACACTCGTGTAATTTACACCATCGTTAATCGCAAAAATTTGAGGTTTAGAGTCTAATCTTGTTTTTGATAAAATCTTAGATCTAAATCTTCAAAACATGGATTTTTGTGGAATCAAACGGTTGTGGGAGTTTAGTTTTGAGTATGTTTAGTGTGGGAATGGATAGAACACTTTGGATATCTTAATTTGTTGGTTTTGAAGCTTTTAGGTCGAACTTATGGAGGTTGGAGATTAAGAGTTTGTCAAAACAAATTTTCAGAAAAATTTAATTCTACACAGTGGCGACCGGTACACGTACACGCGGTCCACCGGTCATGGGATTTCAGTAAGTTAATTATGTGGTCTCGACCGGTCGCGTTAAAGTTGTCGACCGGTCATGGTTAGTAAATTTCTGACAATTTTTGGTAAACCCTTGGGATGTTTTGGAAGATATTGGGGGATAATTAAAAGACTTTTATAAGATGTTTAAGAAGGATTATCTAACCAGTTGATGTAATTTCATGATTTCATTTCTCTTTGTCATAGTATATATATATTGTGGACTGAAGTTGTTAGTTGTTTTTGACAGGGAATCCCGTGGAGAATCTTGACGCCTTGAACAAAGGCAAAGAAAAACTTGGCTAAGCGATATCAGTGAGTGTAGGGATGTATCATCTCGATATTTTAGATGCTTGTGGTCTTTTATTTTATGTAATTGCACAATTCATGGGAAGTTGCATGACATGTTGCATATGTTTAGCATGTGCATGTTTTAAGAGGATTTTGTGTATAATAAAGGTTTTGGAACAAATGTTTGAGAAGGAAGTTTTTGAGGAAAACTATAGCCTATGGGCATGTTTCGTGAAAGAGCTTTGGAAAGTAAATTATACTATATGTATATGAGATATGACAGAAGAGGATTGATGCCTATATGGCCATGGGGGATACCCCTTAACATGTTGAAGCAGGGTTGCGGTTCGGTGACATGTTCCATGTCGAGGTCGGGCTGCGGTTCGACGGCATGATGGAATGGGGCTGCGATTCAATGTGATAGTGTACGGGGTGCACGAACTATTGCATATAGCAATAGCTATTTTGGAAGAAAAGGGACGTGAGAAGTCCACTATTTTGAGAAAAATGGGTTGCAGTACAGAATTATATTATGTATGAAGGCTTTGAAAAAATGTGAAAGTTGAGAAAGAAATTAGTTCATCGCATGACATTGCATCTTTCCTATTTTTGGAACATTGTGTTTTTAAAGTCAAATCGTACTTTTACATGCCTTTCATCGAGAACATGCGATGCATATGTTTACACTCTGTTTCCTTGTTTTTGAATTGGAAATAGGTAATCAGTGATAGCGGTCCACTACGTGGATAGAGAGCAGTGTTGCCAGGAAGAAGACTTGGGCTGGTAGTGTGTTTGTTGGTAGTAGCTAGTTCTTACAGTTTTACTTATTCGTTTTGATGCAGTCGTCAATGGAGATTGGCGGCTGCAACCTTCTACAAACCTGTTGATTCGACTGAATACCAAGTGAGTAGGCAACAATCAAACGTTGATTCAACGAATACCGGATGATTGGAACAGAAAGAGGCAAATTGCTCTCTAGGGTTTTGCTTTCATTCAAAGATACGAAAAGAGATACAAGAGTGTTCCTTAAATACCCATAAAACCCTAGCCCATAAACAAGTTGGGCCTAGCAAATAAAAGAACTGAAATAAAAAGTCCAAAACAAGCGGGCGAAATACAAAAAACATAATAGCTGTTTTGGGGGCTGCTACAGGGCTCAAAATGGCGTAGTGATTTTGAAGCATCGAGTGTATCTCCGATAGCTTTCCAATGGTCCAAATAACGCTGAAATCGGAGCTACGGATCAAAAGTTACCAGGCGGGTATCCCGGGCATACCGGCGCCCCCGGGTCTCCAGGCAAGCGTCAACCACGCTATCCGCATCATCCTCCCCATCTTGGAAAGAATTCTCCCTCGAATTTGCCAACCCGTCATCTTCTTCCAAACTGTCCCCACGGTATGGAATGAGATGCTTCACGTTGAACACGTCCGAAGTGTGCACATGGCTAGACAGCTTCAGCCGATAGGCATTGGCATTGATCTTCTCAATAATCTTATAGGGACCAAGTAGCGCGTTTGCTATACTCGTGCACCGAAAAGCGGTCCTTAGTCAGAACAGCCCATGCGTAATCCCCACGTTCAGTTCCAGCAATTTCCTCTTCTTGTCAGCTGCCTCCTTATACTTTACTGACGACTCCTGTAGGTTCTGTTGCACCTGCTCATGCACCTGCTGCAAGTCAGTGATGAAATCCTCAGCCCGTTTGTGCACCCTAGTCACATCACCCATAGGTGCCAGGTCAATGGGAGCCCGGGGTCGGAATGCGTAGTTAGCATAAAAGGGAGTGACCCCGGAACTTCGGTTTACTAATCGGTTGTAGGCAAATTTAGCTTGGTACAACTTCTTATCCCAGGACTTCAGGTGCTCTCCCACCAAACATCGCAATAGATTCCCCAATGAACGATTCACCACTTCAGTTTGGCCATCTGTTTGGGGATGGTAAGCGCTGTTGAAGTCTAGCTTAGTGTTGGCCAGCCTCCATAGACATCTCCAGAAGTGGCTAAGGAACTTTGAGTCACGATCAGACACGATTGATGTAGGCAGTCCGTGAAGGCAGTAGACCTCACGAAAATACAACTCAGCAATGTTCACGGCGTCATTGGTCTTCTTGCACCCAATGAGGTGAACCATCTTCGTCAATCTGTCTACTACGACAAAAATAGAATCACAGCCACGCTGCATCCTAGGAAATCTGAGGACAAAATCCATACTTACACTGGACCATGGTCTTTCCGGTATGGGTAGAGGCATGTACAACCCGGCATTTATTGCAGTCCCCTTGGAAACTTAACAAACCCGGCAACCCTCAACAAACTTGGCTGATTCCCGTCGCATGGATGGCCAATAGTAGGAGTTGGCCAGCAGTTGATATGTCTTGTCTCTCCCCATATGGCCTTCATTGTGCATCTCTCTGATGATTTTGAGGCGCCAGCTGCAAGACGGTACACACAGTTGATTCCCTCTGAACAAGAACCCGTCATACAGCACAACGTCTGTCCGCTTCCCTTGTCGAACCTCCTCAATAATAGGCACAAAAGTTGGGTCAGCCTCAAGAGTCTCCCTAAAGGTGTCAAACCCAATCACCTCTGCCCGCATGGTAGTTAGGCAACAGGTACGGCGGCTGAGCGCATCAGCCACCCAATTCTGAATTCCTGACTTGTGTCTGATGGAGAAGGTGAACTGTTGGAGATAAGCAACCCATCGCGCATGCCTCACCGATAGCTTGTCTTGGCTATTGATGTGCTTCAAAGCATCATGGTCAGAAAATAGGATGAAATCACTCTGGGACAAATAAGCATACCAGTGCCTGGATAATGGCATAGAACTCCACGTCGTAGGTGCTGTAATTGGCCTTTGCTCCGTGCAGCTTTTTGCTAAAATATGCTATTGGCCTTCCTCCTTGGCTAAGGACAGCTCCCACTCCAACCTTTGATGCATCACAATGCAACTCAAAGGGGTTAGAGAAATCTGGCAGAGAAACAACTAGAGCGGTGGTCAACTTCTGTTTAATCTCCTCAAAGGCCTCCGTTGTTGCGTCTGACCAGCTAAACTTCCCTGCCCGCATGCCATCTATGATTGGAGCCATTATGGTGTTGAAATTTGGGATAAACCTCCGATAAAATGATGCCAGTCCAGGGAAACTACACACGTAGTGGATGTTCTTTGGTGTCGGCCAGCTGCAAACAGCCTGTACTTTTGACTCATCTATTGAGATGCCCCTGCTGGACACCACATAGCCGAGTAACAGCACGCTATCCATCATAAATGAACATTTACCCCAGGCAACGAAGAACTTGGCCTCCTGCAACAGGTACAGGACCTGCCGTAAATGCTGCAAATGCATAGAATGATCTGGGCTGTAAATTAAGATGTCATCGAAGTATACCACCACAAACTTCCCAATGTACGGTCGGAACAGCTGGTTCATGATACGCATGAAAGTACTTGGGGCATTGGACAAACCAAATGGCATGACCAGCCATTCATATAGCCTCTCTCTCGTCTTGAAGGCAGTCTTCCACTCATCGCCCTCCCGAATGCGGATTAGGTGATATCCACTCTTCAAATCATGCTTTGTGAACAGAGTCGCCCCACTGATCTGGTCCAATAGATCAACAAGACGTGGGATGGGGAATCGGTAACGAATAGCGATCTTGTTGATGGCTCGGCTATCCACGCACATGTGCCATGAGCCATCCTTCTTGGGGGTAAGAAGTGCTGGAACGGCACAAGGACTGAGGCTCTCTCGGATGTGCCCCTTTTTCAGTAACTCCTCCACTTGACGCCTCAACTCCTCATGTTCTTTCGGACTCATACGGTAGTGCGGACGGTTGGGTAGGGACGCTCCTGGGACCAGGTCGATCTGGTGTTGAATGTCCCGCAGTGGGGGCAAAGCATGGGGTAACTCCTCCAGAAAAACACAGCTAAATTCTTCAATCAAATTCCGCACACCCTCAGGAACTTCTTCAGTCTGCCTTTGCTCCTTCACCACTAGCATATAAACTACCCCCGTGTCAACCACTTCACCCATGAAGCATTTGCAAGGATAACAGATTAGGATTCTTCTCGGCTGTCTTCTTCGGTCCTTCCTCTTTGCTTGGGCACATGACCACTTTTACGTTGTTGAACACAAAATTATAAGTGTTCTTCTGTCCGTCATGTTGCACAGCACGGTCATACTGCCAAGGCCTCCCCAACAGAATATGGCAGTCATCCATTTCAACCATGTCACACCACAAGCTGTCTTTGTAATTCAAACCAATCGACAAGGAAACTAGACAGCGTCTGGAAACGATTACCTTCTTTCCCTCTAGACTGCCTCTTCTGAAATCACATTCTCATAGCTTCCCGAGTCTATCACAAACCTGCATACCTTTCCTGCCACTGTGCACTTTGACTGAAAGATGTTGTTTCTCAGCCACCCGTCTCCACTAGTATCGCGGGGAGTGAGATATGCCTTGCGAACCACCAGCAATGGACCAACATCCCCTGTCATGAGCTCCTCCAAGATCTCCTCGTCTAGTGGCTCGTCAATGGGGTCCTCTATGGGCTGGTCAATCTCCACCCTAACCACGCCGTCATTGTCGATGAACATACCCTTCCTGATGGCGGGTTTTGTGCACTCAGCATAACTGTGGCCTGGTTCGCCACATTTGAAACAACAGTTAGATCCTCCAGCAAGCGGTATAATAGGATTAGGGTTTGGGGTCCTAGCAACCACAGCCCCGACAGATCGTCCACCTTGGACATTTTCTGCTGGTGCCACCCCGCGGTTGTTAGGAGCGGTCCAGGATTGAGCATTCTGCCGCCGCTTGATCTGTCGTTCCAGCTGCAGAGCCTTCTAGTGAGCGTCCGATACTGAATAAACGTCGAACATGTTAAGGGTGTCTTGGTACTGGATCTGCAAACCCCCAATGTACGTTGACACTAGATGGTCATTTGTCTCCCACAGATCGTTACGCGCCATTAACTGATAGAACTCAGTCGTGTAATCATCAACTGTCCTCGAGCCTTGGCGGAGATTCTAAAACCACTGGTACATAACCCGAGAGTAGTTGTGGGGTAAGAATGTAGCACGAAGGTGCTTCTGTAACTTCTTCCATGTGTCGATCTTCCTCTTTCCCGTGCGAGCACGGTTTAGTTTCAATTGCTGCCACCAGGCTACAGCCCTGCCTCGGAAACGAGTCGCGACCAGAGGAAATCGTTTACTGGCCGGAACCTCCTTGAATTCCAACACCTCCTCGGCGGCAAAGAGCCAGTCGAGAAACTCTTCTACTCTCATCCCGCCTTGGAACTCCGGGATGTCAATCCTTAGGCCCGCCTCCCATCGATTGTTGATGCCGACATGCTCCCGTTCCTCCCTCCTGTATGGTTGTCGTGGCTGCCTCTCAGGCCTTCTTGGCGGTGGCCTTTCGGTGAAAGGGTTCTCCTCCTCCTCTTCTTCTTCACTGTGACTGTCATCAGAGTCGTCATCCTCCACAATGCCCTGGTTAGGGTTTCGTCGTTGTGGCGGCGGCGGCTGTTGCGGTGGAAGTTGTTGCTATTGCAGTTGGATCTGAATCGCAGCCACACTGGCGGCTAGGGTTTCCACCACCTGTTGTAGCCGATCTATCCTATCATCTTCTCTAACCTCCTGGTTCGGGCGGCGTCTGGGCGGCATCGTCTCTCAAGGATTGGAACTGAGCTCTGATACCAACTGATGCAGTCGTTAATGGAGATTGGCGACTGCAACCTTCTACAAACCTGTTGATTCGACTGAATACCAAGTGAGTAGGCAACAATCAAACGTTGTGTAAGGTCCAAAATCCATAAGAATTGTATTTTGGTTGAGTTGGCAATTTCATGATTGATAAAATATAATTAGTTGAGTTGTATTTTATTTTTAGACGCGTCTGTTTAGGATGTGGAAGGAAAAGTCAAGTCGTCATTGGAATATTTTTTTATTTTCCTTATTTTAAGTCTTCGGGTATCGAGGTATCCAATGTTAATCAATTTCTTTGTGTTTACAAAATTTGATGGACTATAATAGCAACATGTGATTTGTGATTCAGTAAGTCTGATTTGAGTTTGCTTAACTTATTTTACAATAGTAGAAAAATTTGGTTTGCGTTTTTTGTCTGTTGGACTTGAGTTTCAGATAGAATTTGCAATTTCTGATTGGTTAAGTTATTCAGTGATTCTGGGATATTTGAGAGAATATATTTGTTAGTTTGTTCCTTTGAAAAATATTGGGAGAGCTTTCAAAGACAACTTCAAAGATTGGTGCTTCATCAAAGATTAACAGCATATCAAGATCAGATTGGAAGACCTTGTGTGAGTCAAGGAGCGAGCACGGGTTCGGTATACGAGCGAGTCAGCAAAGGTCTCTGGTCAACCTCGAGCGAGTCTAGGTTGTAAGTATGAGTCTTTGTAACTGAACAATTGGTTATTAGTGTTTGCTTTTCCTTCCCGTGATTTTTACCCTACTTGGGGTTTTCCACGTATATCTTGTCTTGTGCCACTGTTTGTTTATTGCTCTCTACTATCTGTCACATGCATGCATAATCAAGTAATCAACAACTTAATTTATAATCACTGAAATAATTTTTAAAGAGAAATAAATTCATAACAAAATTAGGATAGAATTTTTAATTGGTAATAACACCTTCCTACCTCGTACTCGGTAGGTGGAATTTCACGTTGATTCAACGAATATCGGATGATTGGAACAGAAAGAGGCAAATTTCTCTCTAGGGTTTTGCTTTCATTCAAAGATACGAAAAGAGATACAAGAGTGTTCCTTAAATATCCATAAAACCCTAGCCCATAAACAAGTTGGGCCTAGCAAATAAAAGAATTGAAAAAGCCCAAAACAAGCAGGTGAAATACAAAAATCGTAATAGCTGTTTTTGGGGCTGCTCCAGGGCTCAAACTGGCGTAGCGATTTTGAGGCGTCGAGCATCTCTTCGATAGCTTTCCAATGGTCCAAAGAACACTGAAATCGGACATACGGATCAAAAGTTATACCCGTTTTACCGAGCGGGTATCCCGGGCATACCGGCACCCCCGGGTCTCCAAGTAAGCGTCAGCCACGCTATCCGCATCACCTTTTCAGTTGTTACTTAGTTTTGGAAATTGTTCCCTTAATAGAACTTTTGTTTCATATTAGTACCTTGTAGTTGTTGAGACTTTGTGGACCTTAATGATTTAGTGGTTTGTCTATGGATTGGATGTGATATTTTAATTGACTTAATAAGGATGCTTTGAGGTATTTCATTTCAAAAACATTTATTCAGCATTTTTATTGTTCTTGAATGTTTGGGATGTTACAACTTGGTATCAGAGCTTAGGTTATAGGTCCGAGTTAGGGGACCACGAGATTGATGGAAATTGTACTTGAGGTATGAGTTTGAGGTAATTGTTGGAAGTTGGAGTGTTAGTGTTTTGAGACTATTATGCATGTCTTTGACACCCATGGGACTTGACTTGAAATCCGATTGGAAGAACACCTGATCAACGTTCTCTTCCAATGGGAAGTATTGAAAAATTAAGTGGAAAAGCATAGTATAACAAAATACTAAGGTCAGGGTGGCTAAGTAGTGGACCATAGGATGTCGAGTCATGCATTAAGTCATTGAGGTGTGTTTGACTAATGCATGAGTTTTTGGCATCTAACACTTGTTTCCACCATGTTGTTTCTTGTTGTGAAATTTCAGGGATCAATAGAACCACACAATCAAATGCCTGAGGAAGAAGCTAGTGTCAATGTCACGCCCCGGATTTTCAAACCA
>NMUG010010108.1:0-11060 GCA_002855965.1 Monotropa hypopitys | reverse complement strand
AAGCTAAGCAAATACGAGTTTTGGTTGAGAAGTGTAGTGTTTTTGGGCCATGTGATTTCAAGTGATGGCATTCGGGTTGATCCAAAGAAGATTGAGGTAGTGGTGAGTTGGGAGAGATCCACCAATGTGTCGGAAATCTGGAGTTTTCTAGGATTGACCGGCTATTACCGTCGATTCATCAAAGGGTTCTCCTCCATCGCATTGCCAATGACAAAATTGATTCGGAAGAATGTGAAATTTGTATGGTCAAACGAATGTGAAAATAGTTTTCGAACCTTGAAGGAAAAGTTGGTTTCGGCACCCGTCTTGTCGGTTCCGGAGGGTACCAATGATATGGTTATTTCCAGTGATGCGCCCTTGCGAGGATTGTGATGTGTATTAATGCAAAGGGACAGGGTGATTGAATATACGTCATGACAACTAAAGCCTAACGAATTGAATTACCCTACCCGTGATTTAGAGCTGGCGGTGGTGGTGTTCGCACTTAAGCAGTGGCGTCATTACTTGTATAGTGTCACATGTGAAATTTACACGGATCACCAAAGTCTCAAGTACTTGTTCACCCAAAGGGAGTTAAATTTAAGGCAACGAAGATGGTTAGAGCTCATCAAGGATTACGATTGCTCCATCTAATATCATCTGGGAAAGGCCAATGTAGTGGCCAATGCCTTGAGTCGTAAATTGGCAGGGAGTTTGTCTTGTGTTCAATGCGCCTGAGTTGAAATTTTTTTTGAGATAAAGAAGTTAAATGCCGAGTTAGAAATTGGGGTAAATGATGTGTTATTGTCCTTTTTTCATCGGACCAATGTTTGTGGATCGAATTAAGGATGGTCAAGAGTTAGATGATCAGTTGAAGATGAAGAAGCAGCAAGTCAATGATGCGGAAGTCGAAAAGTTCTGGATTGGAGGGGATGGCATGCTACTTTTCGGTAATAGAATGTGTGTACCTTGTGATCTTGCATTGAGGTGTGAAATCTTGGATGAGGCTCATAGTTCGGCATATGTCATGCATCCCGGTGGCAATAAGCTATACCAGAATCTTCGTGAAAAATTTTGGTGGAAAGGAATGAAGAGAGACATTGTAGAATTTTTGGCGAAGTGTTTAACTTGCCAGTGGGTTAAGGTAGAACATCAACGACCGGCTGGTCTACTTCAAAATCTATTCGGGTGGTGGTTGATAGACTAACCAAGTCGACTCATTTTCTACCGATAAAGGTCACTTACACCACAGAAAGGTATGCCAAGCTTTATATTGCGGAGATCGTCAGATTGCATAGGACCCCGGTATCCATTGTGAGTGATAGGGATCCCAAGTTCATATCTAGATTTTGGCATAGCCTGCAAAATGCTTTGGGGACCTCTCTAAAGTTCAGTACGGCTTTCCAACCACAAACGGATGGTCAGTCAGAAAGAATTATTCAAATCCTAAAAGACATGTTGCGGGGTTACGTGTTAGACTTTCCGGGTTCTTGGGATGACCATATACCATTGGTGGAATTCGTATACAACAATAGTTACCAAAGCAGTATCGACATGGCACCGTATGAAGCCTTGTATGGGAGGCATTGTAGTATGCCCGTTTGTTGGAGCAAAGTGGGGGAACGATAATTGTTTGGTCCGGAATTGATTCAACTATCTTCGGAGGGTGTGAAATTAATTCGGGACAGATTGATCATTACGCAAAGTCGACAGAAAAGCTACGCTGATAACTGACGTGGGGAGTTGGAGTTTGAGGTTGGTGACCGAGTATTCCTTCGTGTTTCTCCATGGAAGGGCGTCATCTGTTTTAAGGGCAAGGGGAAGTTGGCTCCAAGGTACATTAGTCCTTATGAAATTGTGGAAAGGATTGAAGCGACTGCGTATCGGTTGGCCTTGCCTTCGGAGTTGTCTATGCTTCATGATGTCTTTCATGTATCTGTACTTTGCAAGTGCATTGGAGACTCCTCTCATATCTTGAAGGCAGATGCATTGGAGATCCGAGAAGACTTGTCTTATTCGGAGGATCCATTGAAGATCCTCGATAGAGAGGAGCAATTTCTTCGCTCCAAAGTGATTCCGTGGGTGAAGATATTGTGGAGAAACCATGGTGTTGAAGAGGCAACATGGGAAGGTGAAGATGCAATGAAGTCAAAATATCCACAACTTTTCGTGTCAGGTATTTCTTTAATTTCAAGGGCGAAATTTCTTTAAGAGGGGGTGAGTTGTCACACTCGTCCCCTTATATTCCTTAAATTCTTTTAATTGGATAAATAATAAAAATAGAATTATGTTATATAAGGAGTTAATTGAATACATAGAGTCTAATTAGAGGGTCCATGTGAGATGGCAAGCTATATAGGGGACCTAGGGGTAATTAGAGATAGGTACACTTGTAAAAATAAGTTATGAATGAGGGCATAATGGTCTTTTGACCTTAAACTCAGATTTTAGGGGTTAAGGGGAGCCCTAGCCACCCTTTCATTCACCCAAAATCTGAAAAATATAGAGAGTTGGAAGATATAGAGAGAGAAAGTGCTCTAGGAGGAAGGATGAGAAGATTTTGCTTGAAGGAGGGCTTGAATCTTCCTCAAGGTTGGTTCCTACAACTAAGGTATGATCTATATCCTTCATATTTTTCATCCATATAGAGATTTCAAGAGAAAACTCTAGGTTTTAAAGAAAAACAAATTTTGTGATCTAACTTTGAGAAAAACTAGATTTAAGGAGATTTTGATGTTTATAAACTCATCATATGATTATTCCCTTGTTTTGACGAGGTTGAGTCATGTGATCCTCTTGTTTTGATAAGTTGGGAATATGCAGAATAACAACAATAACAATGAAAGAAATATTGATTCACTTGTTTTGTCAAGGTGAACGTGTATGGCTCCCTTGTTCTCGTCAAAGTTGAGAAATTGGAAAACTTACCTCAATCATTCAAATATCTCAAAAATTCGTGTGAACCTAATCTATAACAACATCTATGGGTGGAAGAGGTTTTGGATTGAGTTGAGAGGCATAGTCGTGGTGGTATAGTTCCTTGGGTCGTTCTAGGGAGCCCTTATATTTGTCTTGTCCTAGTAGAGGATGTTGGACTTATGTTTGAATGGTAGACCAAGTTGGTTGGAGTTTGGAGATTCTCATAATGTCTCCCTTGGTAGTGAATACTTGAGTCATTATCCCTTGCCGGTTGCCGGTTGCCGGTTGCCGGTTTAGGTCCATAGTGTCCTTGAGGACATGTTGTCGGACCGTAGAACTTAAGTTCTTTTACTGTCTTTTCCCGTGTTGTATGTGGACACTTGGGCACATACTCACCTTGTGCATGCTTAATAGTGGTTAGTAGTTTCCTACTAAGCGTATGGAATGCTCGGACCCTTCTCCCTTTCCCCTCCCCAGTTTGTGTTGCAGGTTCAGGAGGGCTTGTAGATTGGAGCTCCCGGAGTAGCTGATGGGGATGCTTCTGAGGTTGTCTTTCCTTTATAGTTTTAGTTCTATTTCCTTTTGTAGTTAGTTGTTGTACCTTTATTCTGCTTTTCTTTGTAGATGTTGTAGTTAGTTGTTGTACTTTTGTTTTTCCGCTTTTTTGTACTCTCATGTATCATTGTACCATTTAGTGGATTCTTTTACTTACTGGATACCTCGTGGACTTGATAATATGGGTAGTGAGTTTCCTCCTATCCTTATTATCCATTTTATACTTATTTCAGAAAAAATGATTTCAAATTTTCGGGGTGTTACAGTTGCCCTTGTAATTGGTCAAACAAATAATCTATCCTGGACAATGGGTACTTATTTCTAATAGTCACTTTATTCAGCTGATGGTAATCTATGCACATCATCATATAACCATCCTTCTTCTTAACAAATAAAACAGGTGCACCCTACGAGGACATACTAGGTTGTATAAACACCTTGTCTAAATACTGTAGCGACCCGTATTTTATAAGGAAATTTCTGGAATATAAATTCGTATTCTAAATTAGATTTGGAATCTTAATTTATTTTATCTTAAAATCTTAGTGTGATTTTAAGGTGGTTGACCCTAAGACGAGGTAGAGGATTCGATTATGAATCCAACGCAACTTAAATCACCTCAATCGGAGGTCGGACGAACAAGTTAGGATCGAAACATCACCGGAGGTCACACGTTTAAATTTCTGGAAATTTTCGGGTCCGGTCGTCCGGACCACGACCGAGTCTCGTCCGAACGAGCTCGGTAGGGAGGCAGCAAAATGGTTCAGGAGTGGTCGTCCGGACGACGGGTTGGTCTCGTCCGGACGAAGGTCTCAGATTGTGTGATTTTGCTTCAGGAGGTATCGTCCGGACCATAAGGGTGCTCGTCCGGACCACAGTGGGTTTCGTCCGGACGACGATGGTCTTCCTACGGACGAGGGTCGCAGAAAACGTTTTCTTTTGTGTTTTAATGAGGGACAGGTTGGTCTTTTCACCCCTAGGTCGTGTATAACCCTCATATTTCGGCCAGAATGAGTCTCTCTCTCATTTTCTAACCCTAGAGCTTCTCGCTCTCTCTCTACCTCCCATGGCTTCCCCTCCTTCTCTCTAAATTTTGAGGGTCTTCCGGGCATCTCCCGGACTTCTTGCAAGGCTTAAGGTTGTTCCCCGTGGCGAGATCTTCCCGGTGACGTAGGTGGTGAAGTCGTTCTCCAAGATTTTCGAGTAAGTCAATTAGTAAAGTAGTTTTCTTGTGTTGGTTCTTTGAGGACTTCGATTATCCTTGACTTTGGCTTTCCATTGATGTGTGTAGCTTGTATCGGTGCTAAGGATCTCGTGGCTAGGATTCCCGTCATCCTCGGAGCTTAAGGTAAATACGCTCCTATCTTGTGTTCGCGTAGTTATGCTAGATCACCAATTTGATTTATAAGATTAAATTCAAAGGTTTTTCTAAGAAAATCCATATTTTGAGAATTATGCACTCTACATGTTTTATGAAATGAAATTGATGTCATCCTTGCATTAGAATTAGAAATTCTTGGTGATTGTGAGGATGTATGGTAGTTGATCCCATGCCTAGGTCTTGTAATTGAGTTATGGGAATTTGATGAAAATTGGGGGTTTCGGTCTATGTGTTTTGATTAGTGGAATTGAGCGGTGATCATGGCCCGCTAGGTGTTTGATAAAATGTCCGAGAGACTTACGAGTATAAGTCTTTGTTCCATGTCTTGGTTAGACCCTTGTATGTGGTCTAGGAGAAATTTGGGTGACTTTGCGTAGGCCCTTGAGTGTGTGGCCTTGATGAATTGACCCTTGTACGTGGTCTTGGACTTACGGTTGAGAACTTCGAATGATGAACTAGGTGTCCTTAGTGACTAAGACCCTTGAATGCATTTATGCATAATAGGTGTTTAGTGAAATGCCTTGGTGAAGAGAATTGGGATTGTGTGTGTGAATTTGTCACACTAGACTGGGGGACTTGTCCCTAGTCTATCGACACTCGTGACAGGATGATTTAGGTGAATTCATCACCATCGATTTGGGAACTCGTCCCTCGTTGGCAAACTAGTTTCCTCATTGGAGAATTCGTCTCCTTTGATTAGCACTCGAAAATCTACTCAATTCACTTATTAATCAACCAACTTTAAATAACCAAATTGTGAGTGTGGTGTAGGAGGCCAAACGATGTGGCCCTTGATTGTTGTTAGACGGTGCATCCCTCGTGTCACTCTGTGAGTTGGTGTATTCCTCGTGACACCTCATATTTGGTGCATTCCTCGTGGCACCTCGTGTAGTAGTGCATCCCTCGTGGCACTTCGTATGTGATGGTGTATTCCTCGTGACACATCGTATGATAGTGCATTCCTCGTGGCACTTCGACGTGAGTGAGTCCATCCTTGCTCTCGCCAAGGAGACTCTAAATCGATCCCGAGTTTAATGGTTTTCCAAATTGGTTTTTAACATGATGGTCCATGTTGGAGTAGGTCGATCCTTACTCGTGGGACGGTTCGAGACTCATGCGACCCTTTCAAAATATAGTCCGCTTTGGGGTAAGCCGGTCCTTATTTAGTGAGGCGGTCGAGACTTGTGAGACTTGGTTTCAAAGTGATGTTAAGCCGGGAGTCGAACACACTATTAAAACAAGATAATCAATTCACCAATGTGTATCTATATATATGTATATAGAGGATAGTCGAAAGTGATATGATTTGGTGGATTGCGGTATTTTGGCTAAGTCGTGGAATTAGCTGGTGGTTGACATGTGGCTAAGTCGTGGAATTAGCACGTTGTGGATAGTTGGCTAAGTCGTGGAATTAGCCATGGCAAAGACATGGTTCTTTATGGATAGTGGAAGGCTTGGGCCTTATTGTAGATGAGTTGTGTTCTTGGGAGCGTCCTCCCTAGTTAAGATGATGGTTATCATGTCGTGTGATTGCAGTTGGGATCCTTGACCCTTATGGTCTTTGTATTAGTACCTGTTGCCTAGTTATGTAGATCGTATACTTGGTAAAGAGATAGGATTGAGACTTATGTGGTTATTGGCTTGAGAGAAGGCAAACGGTTGGGTTTTCTCTTAGTACGCTTGTGTTGATGAAAGACTTGGTTAGACTTATACCTTGGACTTGGCTAGTGACTTGGTAGTGGTGTTGAGATTGTGAGACTATTGTCATGCTTGGGATTGCATCATAAGAATTCACACCACTTGCACATGTCACCATAGTTACGTTTGCACTTGATATGTGCATATTTGCTGGATCTTTATGACTCAATCTTTTTCTACATTCCTTTACAGGTTTGCTTGGTGACATTTTTCTACTTAATAGGTGCATCTTTAGGCTTGCTCTACTTTCCTTGGGTTGCTCTAGAAAAATTATCTATAAAGACCCAGCAAATACCTTTGACCATGTCATTTTTCTAGATAATTCCTAACCACATGATCATCTCCCCCGCACTTGAAGCAACGACGAGCCCGTCCTGGCCCACTAGCTATAGATTGTTTACTACCATTGATCATTTCTTCCTCTATGCCAAATGCCTTGGGACTTAGAACCTTTATGCCCTTGTTAAAAATGAGACTTAGTCTCACCACCCTTGGAACCATCACCCTCACTACCAGGATGACCTGACCAATTACCATTCATTCGACTTTTCTTGGCACTAGTATGATGCTCAAACATTTCTTGCACATCTCTCCCAACTTTCCTAGCCATATCGACCAAGTCAACATAGTCCCTCTCTCTAAAAGACGGTCATCCTCGTAGCAATGATAGGGACCCAACCAGAGCGGAAACGTCTACAATGTTTGGCATCCATATTAAACAAATCTATCACATAACGGTACAAAGTTGCAAACTTTGCCTCGTACTCTGCCACCGACATATTACCTTATTTCAAATAAATAAAGGCAGTCTCTTGATCCAACATATAACTCTTGGGGTAATATTGGTCATTAAACCCCTTCGCGAACATCTCCCAAGTAATAGTCCTAGGGACAACATGAATTTTTCCAAAGGTTAGATGCTGTAAGATGGCAACTAAGGGCCTCCCACCAGGACAAGGCCTCGCCTTTCAAACTAAGAGACGCCAAAGTCACTTTTTGTTCATCATTAACACTCATCTCTCCAAACACTCTCTCAATGACTCTAAGCCAAGTCTCAGTCACCATTGGGGATACAGTCCCCTAAAACTCGAAAGAGTGACACCTACGAAAATGTTCGATAAGGTTAGATCCAACTCCTCACGCTTGCTGAGCGGTTTGCCACTGCATAAATGCATCCTAATTTTCTACAAACTGTGCCATTGCAGCTACAATTCTATCAACATCGTTAACAACCGGTAGATTCCCTGGTGTTTGAGGTTGATTCACCTCTCCCTCAACCGGGCCAGTCAAAGTTGCATCCTCAACACTGTCCATAATAATGTCTTGTTTATAAAAATTATCATAATATAGCAGGAACACATTATATGCAGCACATAACAGTCAAGTGCAAAAACTGAAATTAGCACATATGTATCTAATATTTTAGGGTTCACTACTAAGCTATTTCCTAGACACAACTCTAGACCCGATATTCCGATATATCATGCCTTCCAATTAACTTTCCAAGAACTCCTATTTGGAAATACATTGATCGGGCACTTTTCAAACCAGATTTCAAGGGTGTTGCCTAAGTGTCAAAGTAACACACACGATAATCCTAAAAAATACACAACCACACACATACTAAACTCTCACCTCAAGATTTTGCAAACCTTAAATCACACTTATCCTAGAATCTCACAACCTAGAGCTCTCATGCCAAGCTGTCAAGACCCGTCCTAGAAACGATAACATAAAGGTCGTCCAACTACGGTATCCTAACTAAACATCACACACAATGCCACTAAATATCCAAATGGATAGCCATATTCACAATTAAACCCAATTACACATCGGAAGACGGAAAAATAAAATCTGAATAATCCTAAGATAGTAATCCATAAATATCAAGACCATCACACCAAGGTCTACCAAGTTTCACTCAAGTAGTACAATAAACCTCTCCAAAATCCACTCGATCATAATCCCACAAACTAACAACTAACAACTGAAAAGTAGATGAAAATAAAGACCCAACAAGGGAGTGTAACTCCCACATCTCTATCCAAAAAACACATCGATCTGGTTTGTAGTGAACCTATTAAGCATCCAAATCTAGATATAGATTGCAACAGAAATACAACAAGATATATACATGAGTGTGTTAGATACCAATGGACAATATATGCAAATCAACATGATGAATAACGAACGTTACACATAAGCACGAAAGGCCAATAATGTGTGGCATGCAGCTGGTTCTTAATAGACAAGTCCTCGTATCACATCTTTAAAGTCAATTTCCTTTAATTCACTTTTGATATAATTTTTACCATTCGATGGTTAGATCCCAACGTTTCACCGGTCACAGCCCGTTGGATCCCCGACCACAGTCCCGTCATGCAAGCATGTCTACTTGCAAAGTACATTATAGCACACATCCATAGCACCCCACTCGGCCTTACCAACTTAGCAACAAGTCTGTTAGTGGTCAACACATTCACATTTTATACCATATCAATCATGGCTTTCACAATTATATCATAGGTCACATTCCACTTTATAATTCACATGCTTGTATATCATTAATCTGTAGCATATCTATCAGGATGCTACACAATAAAACCACACAATAAATAAGCATGATTTCCACATATGTCCAAAACAGATAATTGCACAGCCATCTAAATTAAATAGAACATGTTCTTCTACATACATGTAACAATAAAACACATATGATAAGTATCACAATCACATATAAAAATGAACATATACTGAACAGGTGTCTAACAAACTCACAAAGTGAGTGAAATCATCAAAAATATCTACTTCGGTGCTGCCGAAGAACCCGGCTCCTCACCTGTTCCAACTTTACTAAGTTATAACGATATATCACTTGCATTAGAATTTAAATAGTTAAGGGTTGTTTATAAATCATTCTTGTTTATTAAGGCTTCTAACATACCTAAAAACATTTTATTATAACTCCTCAAACGAACCCCAAACCATTACCAAAACGAAACTTCACACACCCGGACAAAGCCTCAATAATTACCACTGATCGGTATGGGATAGGTACACCGCCCGGCATGCCGCCCGACATGCCGGTTAAATCACTCTCAAAATTTTGGCCCACCGATATGGAGACTGGTATACCGGTTCTCCTACCGGTTCCTGAACAGTTTCTGTCCAAGGCGATTTCTCGAACATAATGTCACGACCGTTCTAATAAATTCCTTAGAAATCTTTTAGTTGAAAAATAAAGGAAAATAAAAGCATGTTATAAAGGGGTTAATTGAATGCCTAATGTCTAGTTGGAGGACCCTAGTGATGTTACAAGTTATATAGGGGATCCTTGGGTAATTAGACTAGGTAATATTGTAAATGGATTATAAGGTGGGGGTAAATTGGTCATTTGATCTTTTGGTTCAGATTTGGGGTAGGGGGAGGAAGCTCTAGCCCCCATTTGCATTGTACAATAATCTGAAAATTTTGAGAGAGAAAGAGGGAGAGGGAGAAGAAGACTTGGGGATTTTAGTGCTTGGCTTCTAGGAGGATTTCTCCATCCCCTTGTCAACAACTCAATCAAGTAAGTATATCTCACCATTTTTTATGGAATTTGTGAAGGAAGTATAGGTGTTTGGAGGATTTAAAGTTATTTTCGCTTTTGATAGAAAATCCATGATCTAGGGAGTTCTAGATGTTTATTTGGCCCCATATTATAGTATGTTAATCCTTTGGGTTAGAGGAAAACATAGTTGAGTAAGGTTTTTCGACATTGTATGTTTTAGATCGAGTTTTGGAGGTTTTGGAGGTGTGGGGTTCGTCAAAATCGCGAAGAACAGTTTCTATTCTTCACCAGTATGCATCACCAGCATACCGGTCAGTGTGCCGGGCGACATGCCAGTTGCGTAAATGTTAATCCAAATTTTAGGTAGGAGGCCCTTCGTTATTGTCAAAAAATTCACTAACCAGTATGTCGGCCGGCATGTCGGGCGGTATACCGAAGGTGTACCAGCCTTCGTTAAATTTGGACAGTAAGTTAGGTCCTCTCAGAAGTTGAGAGTTTTGTATTAACTGGCATGTTGGTCAGTATACCGATCGATATACCGGCTTGTGTAAAAAAATTCCCAATAGGTTTGGCCTTTATAAATTTCGAAATTTTATTCTAATCGACATGTCGGGCGATACACCGGTGGCTTACTGGTCCCGTACTGATCAGAGTTTTGCCTAGAGGTTTGTTTGGGGTTGTTTAAGGCTTGGTTCGGGATTATTTTTGGGCCCTATTGAAAGATGTTTTAAGGTCTTACAGAGGTTTTAAGAAGTTGAAAATCAATGTTTAGAATCCTTAAACATTACTTAGTATTTAAGAAATATTATTCTTCTAACTTAGAAATATCATAACAGGTGAGGAGTCGGGAAATACATGTGAAACTTTGAATACTTGAATTGTTTAACTTTGGTATCGATGTGCGTTACTTGTATCATTCGTGGGACATATGTGAAAGCATCTACGCTTAAATTACTTGTTTTTAGATGTACATTGTAT
>NMUG010010107.1:0-11060 GCA_002855965.1 Monotropa hypopitys | reverse complement strand
GAAATTCCAAAGTCTTCTTGGGTCCAGAAATTGATCCGGACATTTTATATGTGCTTGCTCGGCCCTATGCTCGGCTCCGTCTCTGAAAATTTGAAGTAGATATTTGAGATGCTTGAATTAAATCGTGAATTTAGAAATTATCACGGGATCATTCCGGTCACTTCTCTGAAATTCTTTGGGAAATGGCCTTTCTGCTCTGACCGGGAGAGGATGTTGCGCCTTGAACTGCTTTTTTTCCGTCGATTGCATTTATCAGTAAATATTCGCCTCTTCAAATGCTGCTCATGAAAATTATGTTTGTTCAATTCTGACGTCGGCTTATCGTCGCGGTGAAAATGAACGACGCGGCGTTTTGACTGAATTCTGAATTTTGCTTGGATGGATTCAATTTTTATGCAGACTTCTCGGTAGCGAAATTGTCGTCGACTTTCCATTCCCAAACATGATTTCGGATGCACACGCGAAATTCTGCTGATTCCGGAGCATGAAGCATGCAAAGAGAATTTCTGTCGGCCGTTCGGTTACTGCTCGTCTTGTTCCTCTGGTCGGATTGAAATTCTGATTTCGGATAAATATTCCTCAACATTGTATCGGTGTTCGCTCATTGCTGCATTGTCGCTGGCTGCTGTAGGTATTGTTTGCGGGAAGTCCTGACATCCCGGAATTGCGTCTGGATTTTTTCGGAGGCTGATTTGATCATTCTGTTGACTTCTGAGGTTGGGTCAAAATTGGGTATCAACAGATGCTCTTGTCATTGCTGAAAATGAATCAAATAGGGATGTTGTGGTTGTCCTGGATGCGTGGAATCACTCATATTTCTTGTGTCAGAATTATGTGCTGAACAATTACATGACATTGTACGAAGTCTATTGTGAGGCAAAATCAACCATGAAACTCTACGAATCCATGGAAAGCATATAGAAAATTGAGGGGGATGGCATCAAGAAGTTTGTGGTTGGGCGACTTTATGATTATAAAATGGTGGTCACAAAGACTGTGAGTAGTCAAGTCTAGGAGATTTAGGTCATCCTTAATGAAATTAAGTCCAATTGAATGATCCTAAGTGAATCCTTCCAGTTGGATACTATGATTTATATATTGCCTCCATCTTGTAATAGTTTCAAGATGTATCTCGTATTTAAAACAAAGAGATGACTTTGGATGTAATACCCGTTTCCTTAGTTTAATTAAATATTTCCTTTGAAATATTTTGCACAAAAATATATGAAAACATTCGTAGTGGTCAAAGTGGACCTTTGAGTGTGATAATCTTGAGGATTTAAATGTTAGATTATTTTGGGTATGAATTGAGGATAGGAAAGAAGTTTGAGACCAATTGTGATAATGAATTTCTATTTTATTTCCTTGAGGAATTGAATTTAGAACATGAATGAGCTTGGGAAAGTCATAGAGTGACCTTAGAATGTCATTTTAGTATTTAGAATGATGGGGAAATGTTATGATTTGAGTTTGGAAGGTTGGGTGTGAGTTTGAAGTTGTTTTGAGGACTTTCTGATTTCCTCGTCCGGACCATGGTGGGGGTTGGTCCAGATGAGTGATTAGTTAGTTTTGTGCACTTTTTCGGGTTTGGTCTTCTGGACGATGGGGAGGTCCCATCCGGGTGACGGTGGTCATCCAAACGAAGGTGGGGTCTCGTCTGGACGAAGCTCACAGATAGTTTTGTTAAAGTCATTTTTGATGTTTTTGAATGAGGCAACGGTTGTGAATGATACTTAAACGTCTTGGGAAGTATATAGACGTATTGGACACCCATTAGACTTCATTTTACAACCCTTACAACTCTAGAAAGAGTGAGAGAGAGAGAGAGAGAGAAGTTACTTGGAAGCCATAGAAGACTTTGCGGAAGAAGAATGGATTCTTTTGGAGAAATCACTCCTATCTTGTAAGTCCTCTAATCATATCTTCTTTGGAGTTTTATACACTTTAATTTCCTATTTTAGGAAAGGATTATATGTGTATATACATGTATATGTATGTGTGATATAGGATGAAAGGTCCTAGAAGGGAAATGGTGATAGGGTAACTTGGTTAAAAAGATAATCCATGAGTTTGATGTAATTTCTTTGGGGCATGAGACTTGTACTTTGTTTTGATGATAAGAACTTGGAATGTGGGTTTCATAATCAAGTATGATTTCCTTATTCTTGTGATCTACAAGTATATTAGAGAGAGTTTCAGATTTTGAGGGAGAAATCCCTATGAAATGGAGTATATGTTAGATATGGCTTGATGTAGTGGGATGTTCATATACTTAAAGTGATTGGGTAAGGGATAGATGGATTTTTATCTAAGGAAGTCAATGGAGGATGATTCTCTATGTCTAAATCATAATAAGAAATGTATGCTAGTGTAAAGGAGGATAGGATGATCCTTGAAGTAGTGGGTATAATTTATGATACATGTTGATTATTTGTCTCGTTCATATCGTCTTGGGACTAATTTTGTGAGATGTTTTTCACAGGGGCAAGTGTGGAGAACCTGGAATCACCAGATAAAGGAAAGGGAATCATCATTTAAGTTGTATCGGTGAGTGTATGGATGTACATTTCTTTAGTACGTGCATGAGTACTTTTGACATTTTTTGGAATTGTATCACATTGGAAAATACATTGGCATGCATTGCATTGGATCATGCATACAATTGATTTTGGAAAGTATTTGGCCTTTGGGCTTGGTTTTTGGAAGGAATTGACCTTTGGGCATTGTTTTTGTAAATGTTTTGAAAAGGTATATATGTATATACTATTGGGGAATTGTTTCCTTGCAAACCATATGTAGAAGTGTGGAGGATGGTGATGTGTGCCTATATAGCCATGGGGGACGCCCCTTACATGTTGAAGATGGGTTGCGATCTCAGTGACAGGTTTGAATATATATATATATATATATTGGAAAGAAAATCCTCATGTTGAAGCTGGGTTGCGATCTCAGGGACATGTTGGAAATATTGGAAATGTTGGAAATGCTAGAAATGTTGGAAATGGATGTATATGTGAAAGATATTTTTATGCTCAATTTTTTTAAAAAGGGACTGCAGGTCCAAGATACATCTATGTATGAGAAATGCATGTGATGCGAGGTTTTAGAAAGAAAGGGGACTTGTGGGTCCATGTTTTAGAAGGTGATTTGTTTCATGACTTGGTTAAGTCAATTGCATGAGATGCATTTTTCCATTACTTGTTGTTTATCAAAGCATTTTACTTATGCTTACCTTGCATTGGAATAAGAAATATATTATTCACACTCTGTTTTCCTTGTGTTTTTGGATACTTGGAAAGTAGGTCATGGCAAGTAGCGGTCCACTATGTGGTAGCTGATTTTCTGTTGCAACTCCTCCGACAGATGATCTTCCGGATATTGGTCATTGGTCATTGATTTGGGCGCTTACGTGGTCCCTGCAAAGAGAAAACTGGGTTCTTCTACTTGGCTCCTGTAAAACAAAGGTTAGTGCCCGCTGGTCGGTCGTGACCAATGGGGCCTCTAATGCTTAAGTTAGTCTTTTTCTTTTGTGGGAAAGGAGAAGAAAGCAAATTGAGACCGGACGGTATCTGTCGGGGATCAGATCCCATGAACAGTATCCCTCAGGGAGTATTTATAGTGGAAGGTTGGCTTAGGGCTCAAGATTGGCGCATGGACCGCGCGTCGTGGGCTCCCTCATGCGACCTTGGGCCCGAATGTCGACGTGGTAAGCCAAATGGGCCAGTGCCTTTGGTAGGCCGGGTAGGTCGTACGGACGAGGGACCCTCGAGTAGACGTTTGAGGCGGCTGCAGTGGGGCATTGCCGGAGCATGGACCCTACACTAGAGAACTCGTCGGCGAGGAGTTGCAACCTCGCTAGGAAAATAATGTTGATGCTCTGCCGACCGGCGTGGAAGCAGGAGGTCAGTTCCCACTCAGCTGACAAGCCCCAGAGAGCTTCTTTTGGGATGTATGTGGTATTCGTACCGAATGGTACCTGTCGAAGGTCCATAATTCCGACGGGTCGGGGTGCCGTAGGACTCTTTAGGGTCCATGAGTGAATCCGATGCATAGTGACAGGGCCGGTTCCTCGAAGCCTAGATTCGGCCACTACACACTACAAGGCTTGGGGTGTTGGTGGTGAGTAGAAGAAGGTGTTTGTCTTGGAAGTATGTCCACATATCTTATTTGTTTAGATTATGTAGTGACATTTGTAAGGCTATGTAATAAACTTGTGTTAACAATGTTTTGGGATTTCAGACTTGTAGGGTCATGGTTTGTTTATCTTATGTTGGTACTCAAACAAATGTATTGGTAATGATTTAGTTTGTTAGAATGATGTGCTACTTGGGTTTTTATTTTATAGTTCAATAAAAAAATTATTCCGCATTTTCTTCTATGGTTTATTAGTGATGGATGTTACAACTTGGTAATAGAGCTTGGGTTATAGGTCCGAGTTAGGGGACCATGTGAATAAGTGGATTTGTTTTTGAGGTATATGTTTGAGGTAAAGTGTTGGAATTGCGGTATTAGTGTTTTGTGACTATTATGTTTGTCTTTGACACCCATGGGACTTACATTGAAATCCGATTGGAAAGACGCCTGATCAACATTCTCTTCTAATAGAAAGTCTTGGAAAGTTAAGTAAAAAAGCATAATATAACAAAATGCTAAGGGTTAGATTGGTTGTGGAAGAGTGGCTAAGTGGTGGACCATAGGGTGTCAAGTCATGCATGTGTAGTCATTGAGGTGTGTGACTAATGCGTGAGTTTTGGCATCTAACATTTGTTTCCATCATGTTTGCTTTCTTGTCGTGTGATTGAAAGGAAAATCATGGAACTAAATAATCAAATGAATGAATAAGAGGCTAGTGTGAATGGGAGAAAACCTATAGGTGAAGGGGGTGTTCCGCCCTATGTTGGGGAAGAGGCTAGAATGATGGCATCCATTGCCCAATTAGCAGAAAATCAAAATGCCTTTCTTCAATGGCAGAACAACGAAAATGTTGATAGAGGTATGTGTACTGGACTCCTAGAACGACTTAAAATACTTTGTGGTACCGTGTTTGAAGGGTTGAATGATCCTAAGATAGAGGAGGAATGGTTGAAAGAAGTGGAGTTAGTACTTGATACTATGGGGGTTGTGGGTGACCAAAGGGTAGTGTTAGCTACCTTTCTTTTTAGAGGTGAGGCAAGAAATTGTGGAACTCGTTTAAGAGGCTTAATGGGACACTAGCAATTGGATTTAAGCCATTTGTTCCTAGGGTAATCACTTGGGAGAGGTATGTGCAAGGGTTCAATGACCAATATTATCCGGAGAGCTTTCGATATGACCAAATAGTGACCTTTACCAATTTAAAGCAAGGAGGAATGTCAGTGGCCGAATATGAGGCCAAATTTACGGAGTTGTCTAGGTATACACCGGAGATGGTTAGTACGGATAGTTTGAGGTGTAGTAGGTTCCGTATGGGGTTAATACCATTAATGTATACCAGACTTTTGCAATTTTGGGCGAGGAACTTTGCAGACTTAGTGGACATGGCAAAGAGAACTTGGGTTAATTTTCAAAATTCTCGGGCAAGGGAGGAGAATAGGAAAAGGTCGAGGAATGATTCTTATGAAAAATCCGGAGAGATTGGATATAAGGGTGGTAACTCTAATTCGAGGTTTAGTAAAAATCATAGTGGGGGAGGCAATGCTAGCCAAGGAAGTGGTTGGAATAGTAAGCAAGAGGTGAGTGTGAATCAACCATCAGGATCAAATGGAAAGGATTTTGTGAGGAAGTGTTTCAAATGTGATTCGCCAAATCATTTGGCAAGAGATTGTAGTGAGGGTAAGAGTGATTTGAAATGCTTCAAGTGTAAGGGTAATGGGCACAAATCATATAAGTGTGGTCAGCCAGTAGTTTCAGTGGGTAGTGCGGCCAAGGGAACAAACAGAGGCACAACAGGTTAGTCAGCGCAGGGCAGAGGTTTTGCTTTGGATCAACAAACAGTGCAGGCAAATCCGAATATGGTGACAGGTACGATTCATGTATGTAATCTTTATGTATGATTTTTGATTGATTCTGGTGCTACACATTCCTTTGTTTCTTCTACGTTTGGTGCGCGTATGGATAGAACTTTGTCATCTCTAGGCCATACTTTATTTGTGTCAACACCTATGGGGGATGTAGTAGAACTTGAGTATTTTTATTCGAGTTGTAAGATTTGTGTGAGTGGTGAAATACTGTTAGCAGATTTGATACCCTTAGCCATGACAGATTTAGATGTGATTGGATTTTCTATCCACTCACTTTGTCGTGATTGATTGCGTTAGTAAGGAGGTATTGTTTCGTATTCTGGGTAGATCACCTATGAGGATTTGTGGGTATAGTATGAAATTTCCCAAATATGTCATTTCTTATTTGAAAGCCGTGTCATTGTTGAGAAAGGGTTGTGAGGGGTTTCTAGCGTATGTAATAAGTAATATAAAATAAAAGGAAATTTCCTTTTATTTTAGTGAAAAGTGTTGATGTGGGTAAAGAGGAGAAAAATATTTGTGATATTTCTGTGGTGAGAAATTTTCAAAATGTGCTTCCGGAGGATTTGCCAGGGGTGGTACCAGATAGGGAGATAGAGTTTACTATAGAGTTAGTCCTGGGCACAAGTCCTATATCTATTGCTCCTTATAGGATGGCACCCGCGGAACTCTATGAACTCAAAATGCAGTTGAAGGAATTAATTGACAAAGGCTTTGTTAGGTCAAGTGTGTCTCGTTGGGGAGCACCTGTTTTGCTTGTAAAGAAGAAGGATGGTTCAATGTGAATGTGTATCGATTATAGGCAACTGAATAAAGTTACGGTGAGAAACAAATATTTGTTGCCTAGAATAGATGATCTTTTTTACCTCTGTGTTTTCGAAAATTAATTTGAGGTCGGGGTACCATCAGTTGAAGGTTAGAGATGAGGATGTAGCCAAAACTTCTTTTAGAACCCGTTATGACCATTATGAATTCCTTGTCATGCCATTTTGGTTGACTAATGCACCTGTGGTATTTATGGATTTGATGAATAGAGTATTTCAACCCTATTTGGATTCCTTTATGATTGTGATCATTGATGATATTTTGATTTATTCACGTTCGAATGAAGAGCATGAGCTTCATGGATTCCTGGATGAGCAAGGTCGGACATCCCTGCATGGATTCCTCATCGACTCAACGGTCGGACATCCCTGCATGAGCTTCATGGATTCCTACAGAGGGTATCATCAGATTGCAATGTTCGGCCTTGACTAGGAGAAGACAACATTCATCACCCCCCGGGACCTCTTCTACTACAAAGTCATGCCCTTCGGTCTTAAGAACGCCGGAGTGACATATTAGAGAATGATCACAAAAATGTTCAACTCTCAGCTCGGCATCACCATGAAGGCATATATCGATGATATGATGGTCAAGAGCAAGGTCGAAGAGCATCACCCGGCGGACCTCCAGAGCATCACCCGGCGGACCTCCAGAACATCACCTGGCAGACCTCCAAAGCATATTCAACATTCTCAAGGAGCACAAGCTTCGGCTCAATGCTTCGAATGTGCCTTCGGTGTCAGCTCAGGAAAGTTCTTGGGCTACCTGGTCACACGCCGAGACATTGAGACTGACCCTTCACAGATCTCATCCATCCATAAGATAGAAGACCCCAGGACTTTGAATGAGGTGCATAAGCTTACAGGAATGGCAGCAGCTCTAAACTGTTTAATCAGTCGATCCTCGGATAAGTGCCGACCATTCTACGAGGTCCTAAGAAAGCACAACCGACGACATTTCTTGTAGACCGATCAATGCAGGGAAGCCCTCGGCCACCTCAAAGCCTACCTCTCTTTGGTCCCTCTTCTTTCCAAACCAATACAGGGGGAAAAGATGTTCCTCTACCTGGCCATAACTCCACACGCTGTCAGCTCAGTCTTGGTTCGGCAAGAGGGGATCGAGCAGCTTCCGGTCTACTTTTCAAGAAAGTCTCTCATCAGTGCAGAAACCAGGTACCTTTCTTTGGAAAAACTTGCCTATGCATTGGTTATTGCTTCCAGGAAACTTGCACCCTACTTTCAGTCACACACTATTGTTGTCCTAACCGAGTTCCCCCTTCGGTCATTACTAAAACGTGCCAACCTCTCCAGCCGAATCACCAAATGGGCCGTTGAACTCGCCAACTTTGATATCAAGTTCCAACCAAGAACAGCCATCAAGGGTTAGATCCTTGCCGACTTCATTACCGAATTCTCCCCTCGGTCTGAGGATCCTCGAGCCGAAGAAAGTCATGGCACCCATGTCCACCCACAAAAACCGCCGAATTAGAACTCCTGGAGGATGTTCATCGATGGCGCTTCAAATTGTCGAGGGAATGGAGCTGGAGTTGTCCTCATCTCTCCAGAAGGTATCACTCATGAACATTCTCTCCGACTCAACGTCAGCACTTCCAACAATGAAGCTGAATACGAAGCCCTTCTAGCCGGACTAAAAGATGTCGAAGAGCTGGAAATTCCGAATCTTATAGTATACAGTGACTCTCCGCTCGTAGTAAACCAAATCAATGGTGATTACGAGTGCCGAGGCGAGCGAATGAGAAGCTACGTGCAGAAGGCAAGAGAAAGGCTAGGACTGTTCAGACAAATCCAAATCCAGCAGGTCCGCAGGGAGCAGAATGCTCATGCCGACGCTCTTACGGGAATAGCCTCAACAGCAAAAGCTAAGGAGCAGAGGACGATCATCATCCAGAGCTTGGATCAGCCGAGTATAGAAGCACTAAAGCCAGCAACAGTCTACTTTATGAGCGAGTGTGCAAGTTGGATGGATCCCATCATTTCCTTTCTCAAATGACGGCTCGCTACCAGAAGACAAGAGGGAAGCCCGCCGAATCGTTCACAGGTCAGCTCAGTTCTGGCTGTGTCCCAAGTCAAAACTCTATAGGCGGTCATTCTCAGGGTCGTACCTACTGTGTGTACACCCAACATTAGTGGAAGGGGTGTTGCAAGAGTTCTACACCGACAGCTATGGCGCCCACACAGGGGGAAGATCAATTGCTTATAGGGCCATCTCACAGGGCTATTGGTAGCCGAGGATGACGAAAGATGGGGAGGATATCATGAAAAATTATGATGCCTATCAGAGGTTCTTCCTAATTATCAGATAGCCTGTTGAGAAACTCACCCCCTTGACAAGTCCATGGCCTTTTGCTCAGCGGGTCTTGGACATCATCGGCAAGCTTCCTACGGCAGCAGGTGGATTCAAGTTCCTAATTACTGCTACGAATTACTTTTTCAAGTGGGTAGAGGTCGAACCTCTAGTCACTATAGAAGATAAGGATGTCAAAAGATTCGTATGGAAAACATTGTCTCTCGCTTTGGCAGTCCATATGCTTCCATCTCCGACAATGACACTCAATTCATGGGAGATCTCTTTACCAATTTCTATGTCGAGCATAGAATTAGGTTTTACAATTCAACTCCACACTACCCCCAAGGCAATGGACAAGCCCAAGCATCGAACAAAATGATTGGAAGAGGAATTAAGAGAAGACTCCAGGCAGCAAAAGGAAGATGGGCCGAAGAGCTTCCCAGCATCCTAAGGGCCTACCGAACAACACCTCGGTGCTCCACAGGATAGACTCCATTCTCACTAGCCTTTCGCATGGAAGCATTCATCCCGTTGGAAGCCAGACTGCCAACTATTAGAACCGAAGCATTTGATGAGGCCACCAACAACGCATCAATGGAGAAGGACCTAGATTTGACCGAAGAGAAGAGAGACTCGGCTAGGATCAGACTAGCATCCTACTAACAAGGGATGGCTAGAAATTTCTCACGAACAGTCCATCCTAGGACCTTTAAAATAGACGACCTTGTCCTAAGAAAAGTGGTTGGCAACAAGAAGAAGAGTTCTGACGGCAAGCTCAGCCCCAACTGGGAAGGGCCGTACAAAGTGATCAGCTAGACAGGGACTGTGGCTTATCTGTCACGACCCGAACCCATCCTCTGAGGTCATTGAGACAAATGTTAGGCAATTATCATAATCACGCCATGTAATTGTAACACTCCACAAATTTTAGTTTTTATTTCGACATAAAATCCGTTAAAAATCTACCTTATATGAAGTTTTAGGAAACCAAAAATGCTCGTTTCATCGTTTCAACGGTCGTCGTATCGACTAGAAGTCCTATTGGAACTTTTAGGATTTGTTGGAATCAAACTCAGACCTTTTGGGATGGTCAAAACCATCAAAATCTGTCATTGTTTCATCTTGAGGAAGGCTGTATCGGTGCAGCCCTATGTTGCATCGGTGCAGGGTCAAATTTGGTCTTGCATCGGTGCAATACCAATGCTACAATGCTCTATGGCATTCAAGCTACATGTGCATCGGTGCAGCCCAAAGCTGCACCGGTGCAGGCTAGGGTGCATCGATGCACCACCGCGGCAAACTCTCTCGGATCAAATTTTCAACCCGATGCACCGATGCAGGTCCCAGGTGCACCAGTGCAGGGAGCTTATTCCGCAATTTTTTTAGGGTCTGCACCGATGCAGACTTTTGGTGCACCGGTGCAGCCCCTGTCCTGAAGCTCATTAAGGGCAGCTTTGTAATTCTAAGTTGGGGCCCTATATAAGCAAGTTAGGGCACGATTTTGGGTCATTCCTAACAGGTTATCTCTCTCTCTACCTTTCTCTAACCCTAGTTCTCTCAATCCCTTGCTTCTCTCTAAGATTTGGGGTTCCTAAGGAGGGTTTTGGAAGATTTGTTCTTTACAAACCTTGTAGAGGGCTTCAAGAGCTTCAAGGTGGTGGTTCTAGTTCGTGGCTTTGTGTTGAGATTTGTCCAAGGGTGTAAGTAAAAGTCTTCTAAAGGTAGGGATTCTTACACTCCTCTATTCATATGTGTTGTCGTGTAGTTTTTCCAAAATCAATTTGAGAAAAACATGTGTTATGTTTGTCTAGGTTTATGTTTGATATCGGATTGTTGATTTTCCCTTGGTAGGAGTAGTGATTGTTGCGTAATTGGGACTCCTACGGGTTTAATTTCATGAATATGTCACTTGGTATCGAAAGCCCCAAA
>NMUG010010106.1:0-11059 GCA_002855965.1 Monotropa hypopitys | reverse complement strand
TTTGGGATCGTACCTGTTGAACTTGGGAGCTGAAAATCCTGCTGGAGGCCGAGCAGCTTCAATCTCCAGCGTGAACGGAGTGCAGGGGGCTCTATCCCACCGGCACGTCTCATAGGTCCGAGCCAGTGAGACCGCCCTTCCTCTGACCTGGGACACCTCCTGCTCTGAGCGAGGTCCACGACTTTCTCCCTGGCCGTTGTGCCTCTGGCACCTCGGCGGTGACTGATCCCGAGCTGGGCATGGCCTTTGAGCCGCGTTGGGGCCGAGGCGATCAAAGACTGGTGGCAAGGACCTTCGGCTTTCACCTGAACGCTCTTCCCTGTGCAGGGGAGGTGAGACTCGACGCCTGACACGACGCTCTTCATTGTTCCTCTGCCGGACAGGGACTTCTTCCACTCGGTCCCCCAGCCTATTTAGAACCGAGGGCCTAGTCTGCTGAGACCTGCTCCTGCTCTAAGAGGGATCCTGGTACTCTCTGTCGTCTTCCTCGACGTGGCTCAGTGCCGGAGCTGCACGCTTCTTCTCGGTGGCCTCCCTGAGCAGGGTCATCTCTCTGATAAGGGCATCAATCTGCTGATCCCTTCGGCCCAGATCGCCCTCCAGCTGTCGAATGTACTGGCGCGTAGTCTTCTTTGCCGGAGGCTCTGGGCATTCGCTGGAGTGGTAGCTGGCATCGCCGGCGCGGGCACGCTCAGGGGTGCGGAGAGCAGAGTCCCCTGGCCTGGCCAGCTCCTTTCCTTTGCTTCTTCTTCCAGCGGACTGGTTGTCCTTAGAGTTTCTGTCTCTGGAAGCCATTCTTTTGCTGAAAGAGATGTCTGAAAACTCAAAACCTGAATCTGAATGTTGAAGAAAAAGGTTCCCCAACGGAGTCGCTAATTGTTGGGGGGTAAGCCTTTTCTGTGGTGGATTTAAGCGGTGAGCGGCGGAGCTGAGTGGCCTGGACCTAGCTGCACAAGTAAACAACCGTTAGGCTACCGGCGGCGTCGCCGGTGGACCCTCCGATGGCAAAGTCAGAACTGAGCTCTAGAGAGAGAAAGAGAACTTGCAGAGCTTGGGCTAGAGAGAGTGTGTGTACCAAATAATGAATGCCAAGTCCCTTATATAGAGTATCGGAGAGTGCTGGGTACGCGCTTCGGCGCAAGTGAGCCTCCCATATGCGGCATGGGGCAGTGTGGCTGTCCCCTCTGAGTGGGTCGGCGTGTGGCCGACCAGACAGCTTCCGACAATGTCAGGCGGCGCCGTCTGACACCTTGGGCGGCGGAAAAGCTAGAAAAGCATGTCTGACGTGCGGCGGGAATGACGGAAAAGTTGATTGCGTGTCAGGCATGAGCGGGAAATCCGGGATGCTGTCCACGAGGGAATATTCGCTGTGAACGAGGCATTTTGTCCTGTTTGGCCGAAGCTGCACGCTTCGGCGCTGCTTGTTGTTGATCGGGTCGTCCTAAGATGAGGGTCCTCTGCACAAGTGATTCCTGAAACCTCTTCTCGTCAGCCCTGCTTTGTTCGGTCGCACGACTTTGACGGCTAGGCTGGACGTCCTGGGCCGAGGGAACTCTGAACCGATGGTCCGGGGAGAGTCCTCATGTCGGCCCTTTGATCTGCTCGGTCGCATGACCGTGGCTTCTGCTATTGTCGGCTAGGCTCCTCCTCTGGGCTATGAGTCTCCGGGCCGGAGAGAGCCCCAGGGAGGCCCTATTGTCGGCTGAGAACTATTCGGTTACCTGCTGGCTGATTTGAGTAGTGGTCCTCCTGGCGGAGGTCGTGGCTCCGGCCTCCTTTTGGTTCGGCCCCCAACACCAGGGAGTGCGGTTATAATCCATTGTTTTCGAGAGCCTGATTATCGATAACCAGGGAGTGCAGTCATCGGTAACCTTGTTCTGCTATAGCTCCATACAATTTCCAGCGGCCTATGTTATCGATAACATGGTTGCATGGTTATCGATAACTAAGCATTTGTGATGCCCCAACCAAAATCCAGAGCCGTGGGTTATCGATAACATGGTTGGTAGGTTATCGATAACCAGAATTTTTCCATCCAAGCCTAAATTCTGAGGATTTGGTTATCGATAACCACAGATCGGGTTATCGATAATCCTGCAGCGTTGATTAAAAATTCGAAAACTATTTTAAGAGGGTGTTTTTGGTCTTTTAACCCCTAATCATTTTATAAGCTTCTAAAATTGTATTAGGGTTGTGCTTAGTGTCTTTTAGCCTTCATCTTGAGCCTCCATAACCTAGAGAGAACTCTAGAGAGAAAGAGTGAATCTCCATTGAAGAAAACCTTCACCTTGAAAGGAGATTGTGAAGTTTGGTGATTTATCCACCTTGTGGTTTAAAACTCTTGGTAAGTCCTTTGATTTTTGTGTTATTTGAAGTCTATATCTCTCTATCTCTTCTTCTAATCCATGGGTTTAGTTTATGTATAAGGGTCATGCTCGAGTATGTTAATACTCATGATCGTATTTATGGATTCCATAAGAAGTGACATGAACTTTGGGTTATTGGCATGTTTATGAATGTTTTATATACATGTAGTTATGGAGTGAGTTGATGGTTAACCTAGGAATCTAGGAGGGCCATGGATAATTGTGTATTTGTGTTTTCGTTGACAAACTCACATGTATAACATAGTGTTTGTGAATAGTTTGGAATATGTCATAAGGGATTTTGTGTAAGGTTATTTGAGGTGGACCTTGTGTAGGGTTCTTGTACTATTGTCAAGCACGTACATCGTTCTATATTACTTGTTCAATTTCTATAAATTGTGGACTAAAATTAGCTAGTTGTCTTTAACAGGGAATCTCGTGAAAAATCTTGACGCCTTGAACAATGGCAAAGAAAAGCTTGGCTAAGTGGTATTGGTGAGTGTAGAAATGTAGCATCTTGACTTTTAGATGCTTTTGCTTTTTTATTTTTATGTAATTTCACAAATCATGGGAAGTTGCATGGCATGTTGCATATGTTTAGCATGTGCATGTTTTGAGAGGATTTTTGTGTATGGCAAAGGTTTTGGAAGTAATGTTTTGAGAAAGAAGTTTTGAGAAAACTATAGCCTATGGGCATGTTTTATGAAAGAGCTTTGGAAAGTGATTTATACGATATGTATATGAGGTATGGTGGTTGATGTTGGTGCCTATATGGCCATGGGGGATGCCCCTATTACATGTCGAGGTCTGGTTGTGGTTCGATGTCATCTTGAAATTGGGCTGCGGTCCAATCATATATGGGATTCTAAGGCTGCGGTTCAGACATATATGGAAGAATGGGGATGCGGTTCCATGTTGCGGTGTACGAAGCTATTTTTGAAATAAGAGGACGTTAGAGGTCCACTATTTTGAAAACAATGGGCTGCGGTCCATAATTATATTATGTATGAGAGGCTTTTACAAATGTGAAAGTTGGGGAGAATTGGTATTATTGCATGGCATTGAATCTTTCCTATTTTTGGAACATTGTTGATTTAAAAGCTATATCGTGTTCTTACTTATCTTTCATCTAGAACTTGCGATGCATATGTTCACACTCTATTTCCATGTTTTTTACATGGAAATAGGTATCCAGTTTTGTGGTCCACTACAAAGCGAGGGAGAAGTACACTTGGAGATGTGAGTTTGGCTAGTATTGTACTACTTGGTAGTAGTTGTTATCTTGGTAGCATATTTCTACTTTTATTATTGTAGTTGATGTTGGTAGTCGTTAGAAGAACTTTTTATTATTCTAATATCTTTATTAGTTGTTGCAACATTTGGTTTGATGTCTGTGGTGACTAGATTTTGTTGGTGAGTTATGGTCATAGCATCTTATTTCTTATGGTTTTATTTGAGGTAATTAATCAAAAAAAATTTATTTCCGCTGTTTATTAGTGTTTTGAGATTTGAATGTTACAACTTGGTATCAGAGCTTAGGTTCTAAGTCCGAGTTAGGGGACCATATGACTTAGTGGAATTTGTACTTGAGGTGTGTAATAGAGGTAAAGTGTTGGGATTGTGATGTTTGAATTTTGTGACTATTATGTATGTCTTTGACACCCATAGGACTTGCCTTGAAATCCGATTGGAAGAACGCCGGGTCAACATTCTCTTCCAATGGGAAGTCTTGGAAAGGTAAATGGAAAAGCGTAATATAATAAAATGCTAAGGGTTTGAGTGGTTGGGGAGAAGTGGCTAAGTAGTGGACCATAGGATGTCGAGTCATGCATTGAGTCATTATATTGTGGGTGATTAACGCGTGAGTTTTTGGCATCTAATATTCGTTTCCACCATGTTGTTTCTTGTGGTGAAATTTTAGGAATCGATGGAACTGAACAATCAAATGTTTGAGGAAGAAGCTAGTGTCAATGGGGGAAACCCTAGTGGTAGAAGGGGTGTTCCACCTGCGGTAGGAGAGGAGGCCCGGATGATGGCGACCATTGCCCAATTGGCAGAAAACCAAAACTTGTTCTTTCAATAGCAAAATAATCATAACTGAGAAAGAGGTATGGGTACTAGACTTCTAGAAAGGTTCAAGAGACTCTGTAGTATAGTGTTTGAAGGGTCGAATGACCCTGTGGTAGCCAAAGAGTGGTTAAAGGAGGTTGAGTTAGTGTTAGATATGATGAGAGTTGTTGGTGATCAAAGGGTGGTGTTAGCCACTTTTCTATTTCGAGGTGAGGCTAGGAACTGGCGGGAGTCTTTTAAGAGGCTTGAAGGGGTACCGACAATTGGTGTTCAGTCGATTGTCCCTAATGTTATTACTTGGGAGAGGTTTGTAAGAGGGTTCAACGAGCAGTATTATCCGGAAAGTTTCCAGTATGAACAAATTACAGCTTTACAAATTTGAGGCAAGGGGAAATGTCAGTGGCAGAGTATGAGGCAAAGTCGGATGGGGTTATCACATGTTATGTATACAAAACTTTTGCAGTTTCGGGAGGTAAATTTTTCGGACTTAGTTGATATGGCTAAGAGGACTTGGGTGGACATGCAAAATACTCGGTCAATGGAGAAGAATAAAAAGAGGTTTAGAAGTGATAATGAAAAATTGGAAGGAAGTGGATTTAGAAATGGGAATTCCAAATCAAAATTTAGCAAGAGTTATGGTGGGAGTGGCAAGGGTATCCAAGGTAGTGGATGGAAAAGAAGTGGCGTAAACTTTGGGTTATTGGCATGCTTTATGAAAGTTTTATATACATGTAGTTATGGAATGAGTTGATGCTTAACCTAGGAATCTAGGAGAGCCATGGATGATTGTGTTCTTGTATTTTCGTTGACAAACTCACGTGTATAAACATAGTGTTTGTGAATAGTTTGGAAAATGTCATAAGGGATTTTGTATAAGGTTATTTGAGGTGGACCTTGTGTAGGGTTCTTGTACTATTGTCAAGCACATACATCGTTCTATATTCCTTGTTCAATTTCTATAAATTGAGGACTAAAATTTGCTAGTTGTTTTTAACATGGAATCTTGTGGAGAATCTTGACGCCTTGAACAAAGGCAAGGAAAAGCTTGGCTAAGTGGTATTGGTGAGTGTAAGAATGTAGCATCTTGACTTTTAGATGCTTGTGCTCTTTTATTTTTATGTAATTGCACAAATCATGGGAAGTTGCATGACAGGTTGCATATGTTTAGCATGTGCACGTTTTGAGAGGATTGTTTTGTATGGCAAAGGTTTTGGAAGAAATGTTTTGAGAAAGAAGTTTTGAGAAAACTATAGCCTATGGGCATGTCTTATGAAAGAGCTTTGGAAAGTGATTTATACGATATGTATATGAGGTATGGTGGTTGATGTTGGTGCCTATATGGCCATGGGGGATGCCCCTAGTACATGTCGAGGTCGGGCTGGGGTTCGACGGCATGTTGAAATTGGACTGTGGTCCAATCATATATGGAATGCTGAGGCTGCGGTTTAGACATATATGGAAGAATGGGGTTGCGGTCCAGAATTATATTATGTATGAAAGGCTTTTAAAATGTGAAAGTTGAGGAGAATTGGTATCATTGCATGGCATTGCATCTTTCCTATTTTTGGAACATTGTTGATTTAAAAGCTATATCGTGTTCTTACTTGCCTTTCATCCAGAACTTGCAATGCATATATTCACACTCTATTTCCATGTTTTTACATGGAAATAGGTATCCAGTTTAGTGGTCCACTACAAAGCCATGGAGAAGTACACTTGGAGATGTGAGCTTGGCCAGTATTGTACTACTTGGTAGTAGTTGTTATCTTGGTAGCATGTTTCTACTTTTTTATTGTAGTTGATGTTGGTAGTCGTTAGAAGAACTTTTTTATTATTCTAATATCTTTATTAGTTGTTGCAACATTGGGTTTGATGTCGTTCTGGTGACTAGATTTTATTGGTGAGTTATGGTCATAGGTTTTATTTGAGGTAATTAATCAAAAAAAAATTATTTCTGATGTTTATTAGTGTTTTGAGATTTGGATGTTACATAAAGAATCATAAGTAGTGGATCGAGGGGAAATGTCCATAAGAGGTAGAAGTTATAACATAGGATTAACCTCTATTATGGATTGAATGATATCGAAATCCTCAGAATCAAAATGTGCAAGACAAGATTTTGGAGGATCCTCGACCACTACAACTTGTGGTACTACCTCCATATCGGTGGAAAGGGGTGCCATCGGACTAGAAGATGGGACTACTGATGAGTCTGAAGCATGTAGAGAAACTAGGACATCCTCCTTCCCATCGTCAACAACTAAAGTGGACCCTTTATATAGATACACTCTCTTATTGGATTTAGGATCCACGAGGGTGGTTTCAATTACTAATGCTCCCTCCTCACTCTTATTCAATTATTCTGATAGCTCATCCATTTGGGCATGTATCTTTTGCATAAGCTCGCTATGTGAATGGAGAGGTTGGGTATGATCGTTGAAGGCTATAAAACCCCTAACAAATTCATCTTGAATACTCAGATAAAAGCAAGAAATTCCACTCCTATATTCCTCTAACACCTCCTCAACTCTCGGTTCGTCGTATTTGGCATTTGATTCATCTTCAGCGTACCTACACTGACCACTAACCTCCTCGCATACGTATCCATGATGGTCATGTATGTGTTCTACTCTAATACCTAGACCACCCTCATATGAAGTAGACACCTCCGTTGTAAAGAGTATTGACAAAATTTTGTATAGTCTCCTTGATGGCTCAACTGGTGCACTATCGAGACTAGAATCTAGAATATAATCCTCACGATAGAAACTTGGGAGGATTTCGGTAAGCATAAATGTCTCATGTGGGGGGTAAAATTCGTTGATAAACTTGGTTTTCGATTAAAACCATATTGTGTATGATCTTGGTATTAGAGAGATTGCCCAACGTTTAGCCTTATCTTTTAGAGTAGATAAAAATAGTTTATGTGTACGAGTTTCAAATTTAAGATCATAATAGTACTCATCAACATAAATGTCCTCAATTTTTCTGATGTGGCTATACGGGTCTTGCATAGGCGCACTATGAAAGGTAGGGAGTAGAAAATTGGGCAATATTGGTCTTTGAGATGAGGCATAGTAAGATTTTGGTATATGGGATAGTCTCCAAGAATGTCGATTGTGAGTTTCCCAACCCGAATAAGTGTGAGAATAAATATTGTAATTGTAACTTGGATTGGAAAACTCTTGTAAATAATTAGAATGATTTTGGACATACCCAGAATATGGAGGAGCATACGAATAATCCATCTTATTATTTTTTTACAAAAAGAAATTATTTACAGATGAAATTAAAACAAATAGAATAAACAAGACTCAAAATAGAAATTAATCAAAACAATTTGACTTACGCCAATTCTTCCCGGCAACGGTGCCAAATTATGATCACGTCGTAATTGGTCACAATTAATATTTATAAACCCTGTAATTAACACTACTCATAGAATAGTAGTAAGGATGGGTGTCGATCCACAGGGACAAAGTGTATACGTCGAATTGTTTGTAATTAACTTCTAAATTGATTCGAAGGAAGGAGAATTGGTTGGGTGATTGAATGTTTATTAAATTAAACTATAGAAATCGAAAGCAAACTAGATTAAAGTTAATTCTTAAGTTGTTAAGGAGATAGGGTTAAGGATTCGAATCCACTCCTAATATATATAACCGGTGTATACAAGATCTACAATGGCATATGAATCAAGTGATGACCACGAGGATTGTCATCTCCTGTCGATAATCGTCAAGAGAATCACGCACGTGCCTAGTGGCATAGAGTATCCCATCGTACAATCCATCTCTAAGACACGGATCGTCATACAAGTATACAATATCACACTCCCGCACATGTGACAATATAGATCCATTATATGATATGAAAAAATTGAATCGAACAAATCATACAATTATATAATCATTCAAATACACAAAGTAAATCCTTACACCACTATCCGTTTACATAGATTGGAGTTTCATCATCACCTTGACTCAAGGAATCTAGCCGAACATAGAAAGCTTCATCCAAGCATCCATGGTGGTTGAGGCCATTGGAGGAGGCAAGGAATAAGATAAAGGAGATGAGAGAAAATAGAGAGCTTGGAGTCTAGGGTTTTCTCTCCTAAACTGAAGTTAAGATCCCCCTAAAACCTAATACACGTTTTTTATTTATACCCGTACTTAATCCCCACTTAAAATTATTCAAAACATAATTTTCTTAATTTTCCCGCATAGCTCGTCTGGACCACGTGATCCTCGTCCGGACGAAGGTCCCAGCCCATCCGAACCAAGCCTACCCTCGTCTGGACCATGCTCTGGTGAAGCTCTGGAAAACTTTCTGCTCGATCGTCCAGACCACACCCCTTCCTTATCCGGACGAAGGTCCTAGAAATATTGAGATTTGTGTTGTGGTGCCTTTGTGTTGCTCCGCAAGTGCAATCCTTATGTCCTTAAAGTCCTATGACTTTCCAAGAGTGCTTTTGGTCCCTTTTTAAGCATTCCATCCTTTATTTACCTGAAACACTAAAAACTAAACAAAATACATTAGATAATAGTAACCTGGGACTAACATTGCCTATGTTAAGACGTATAAATAGGTGCTTTTAGGCACCTATCAGGTCCCTTACGAAATTTGCCTTCTTGGGGTATCCAACTCCTCCTTGATTTTGGTTTTGCCTTTTTCTTTTTTTATAGCATCTGGATTCATCTACATCCTGTTCTACCAGAATCTCTCTATCTAGAACATCTATATAGGATGATAATTGTAGGGGTGAATAACCCTTCAAACTTCAGGCCTTAGTCTGTCTTTGAAACTTCGAGCCTTCATTTGTCGATTGTTACGACATACGGGGCATACTCTGCATGGTTGGTGAACTCCGCTTCATACTCTGCTACTATTGTAGCTCCTATTTGCTTTAGATTTTATAACTCCATACGTTTGGCGGCTCAGCATTGCGCAGGGCATAAATTTTTCTTTGAAGACCTCCAAGAATCTTCCCTAGCACATTTTGGGATCCAAAATACTTTTCAGATTCCATCATCGGTTGGATTTACATACCAGGAAGTAGGATCTAATCTCACCTTTTGTTGATCCGAACATCGAAAAAGTTGGAAATTATTCTCTAGCTCTGCAACCCACTCACTAGATTTGGCAGGATCCATGCCTTATTTGAATGCGGGGAGTTTCAACTTCGGGAACTCTATAACTACTGCTACGTTTGCTACTTGTTGTGCGGGATCTATGACTTCATATTCGTCAATGACCGGAGGCAGCTTGACTACTGGTCCTTGGTTGTGATATTGATTGATGGTCTCCTGTTGGGCTTGTACCGTGCCAACCAGTATTCTTACCATCTATTGGGGCTCGTTTATTTCATCGTGATATTGACTTCTTCCTTGGCCATTTGCTCGTGTATTAACCATTCTGTTCAGAAGAAATCTTATAGTTAGTACTATGGAAAAGAGTAGATCATTTTATAATAGCTAGAGCGATACAAGGCAGATAAGTCATAATCTCAATCCAAGTGTGTCCGGGATGCACACTACAAAATATTTCGGATAAGATGTAGGGGAAAGCTAAGACATCTATTCCTTGTCAGAATCACTAGGCCACTCGTACAGAGGGTAAATCCACTCCTAAAATACCAGCTCTGAATCTTCCTCGTCATCCATGTCAAAATCTTCATCAAAGTTGAGTGGTTCATTAACAAGTCTATCTTCTGGTTGTAGGTCCCAATCGAGATCCCCTATAGGGTCTTCTTCAGCCATGTCTTCATCTTGAGGGTCTTCTTCGTGTTCCTGCTCCTGAGGTCCTTCATCGTTATTGACAGGGTTCATCATTATGTTCATGATGTCCTCAAACTCCCATTGTCGGATTGACCTTCTTGCTACTACGCATGCTTATTCTCTAAGCCTCAGACGATAGTCAATCATTATGCGAAGTTGGATCTCTGATCGGTTCATTCCTTGGGGTGCAAGCTGAGCTATGATATTAATTGTCATGTCAGCTGTGATGGTACGAAGTTGTTTATGTAGGATCTCTTCCTCTATAGGCATGACCCTGTAGAGTCCCACCTCATGGTAGTCGTAGGATTCGTCGCTCGAGTATCCATCATTGCTTGATTCGCTGCTAGACATAACTATATGGATCATAATATATATAGTTATATTAGTATGCATCTCATACATATCCAAGTTTAAAATATTCATTTCCAAGGATAGGTTCATTCACTTTCTATGTGTAACTAGTGTGTGCCTTGCTCTTAACTCTGGGTTTTTGCTCGGAATCCGATAACTCAGACTCTGATATCACTGTTGTCATGACCCAACCCGAACGTGCCATGACCCAACCCGAATGTGCCATGACCAACCCAAACGTGCCATGACCTAACCCAAACGTGCCATGACCAGTCAACGAGCAAGCTCACAATGGCCTAAAGTCAATGAGTTAAGGGATTCCATCATAAGATTAATAAATGCAGAAGTATTGAACAAAAACCTAGAAGTGCATAAATAAGATTTCATTACCCATGTTTTTCTTTTACAATGACTGAGGCTCATAATGGCCTTTACAATAAAATGAGAAATACAATGAACTGATAATCCTCTAAGCCTCAAAGTTAATCATCCTCG
>NMUG010010105.1:0-11061 GCA_002855965.1 Monotropa hypopitys | reverse complement strand
TTATAAACATAAAATGCAAGTCCTTGTCTTAGGAGAAACTGAATACAGTCAATTGAAACATTCAATCGGATCCGATACTCAACTCGAGTTTGAATTGATTGATTTTCAAAAACTAATTGAATGTGTTGTCTTTGATTTAACAAGTCTTGGTACTTATCTCAAGCTTGATTATGAGAACTATTGGGGCCTCCCACGTGTTTATAATTTTTTCATCTTTTTCTAATTTGAAAACCCCTCACCAACAAACGTGTCACCTCCTGCTTGGTGTCCAATATCTGGCTTGAAAAGATAACAACCTATGCAAAATGCAGTATCTTTTGTTATACTATACTCTAACCAAGTAGAATAAGTACCAAATCACGCCTAGTTAAATCGTCGTTGTTTTTGTCTAAATAATCTTTGCGAGAAATTGTGATTTTGGGGTTGAAAAATCTCTTCTGTAAATACGATCTACGAATTTAGTCTTGATCATTTGGATTGTAATCCGAAATTCAAGGTTGAATTCCAGGATCAGCTTCAAGTTCCGCCAAATTAACTTTAACATAATTTTTTCCTATCTCCGTCACGTTAGTTTTAGCATGCCTTTCTTTTGAGGATCCAAAATCAGTAACATCCTTTTCGGAATTAGAAATTGCAATGAGTGATTTACGTTTCGAGTAGTTCAACACTGGTAAAAAGAACACAAATGATACCCTCTAAAAATTAAGCAATCTATAAAATAGTAATTGAACATTAATCCTGAAATACAAATAATGTATCACATAAATTAAAAAATAGCACAAACAAGAGCTTACTATATGTATCAATAAAAAAAGTGGATAATCTGGAAAAAGAAAGAGAAAAACAATCACCAATTTGGGAGGACTTGCATAAATTGTAAATCTTGTTGTTTGTCTACCAGAAGGATATATACACACGAGAGATGTAGATTTACCTTAACATTTGAAGTGATAGAAAATTCTAAATAGGAGTATCTTCAAATCTTGCTTCAAAATGGATAGAAGATCGTAGAGGAGAACACAAGCTACAAGGTTAATGAAGATTTTGAGCTTAGATTTGAAGTAGAGAGAGTTAGAGAAGAGAGAAGTTGAGAAAAGAGAGAGAGAACTCACATGTTTGGCAGATGAGAGAGAGAGAGAGAGAGAGAGAGAGATTGTCCGAAAAATGAGTTAGAAAATACCCTAAATCAGTATTTATATTCAGGAGAATTTTTTTTAAAAAAAACTAGATTTTTAACTCATGCTTTACCGATAAAGCAAGCCCCTATTACCGGTAAAGCAGAAGGCATCACAATTCAAACGCGGATTATCGATAAAGCACACTTGTTTTACCGGAAAAGAAAGTTGTCCAGCTCCCCCAGAACCTCCTGATTTACCGGAAATGGAAGCTCATTTTCCGTTAAAGCACCACTTCTTCTCTTCCTCACTCTCTCCATTCCCGCAAACCAGAGCCTTCTATCAGAAAACCAAGGCTAACCTACTGCTTTCTCACCAATTCTCTCAAATGCCTCACCAATTACCGGAAAAACTAACACCGCAAACTTTTTTTAAAAAAAATTCCAGGGTGGGCACGTGACCCCCCTGGTTACAAGCCCAATCCGCCCCTGCCCTTCACCCTTATCACACAGGCGGCAGACGTGCATAAAAATATGGCTAGCAGATTGCAATGTGTAAAACTAATGCCCCTTAAATGGACGAAGTCTTCCACTGCAATTCTTTCCCCAAGAAAATAAGTTAGGATGGACAAATCCTTACCTCTTTGTTTGCAAATTTAGCACTGCTATTTTCGTTTTCCTCAAAATTCTTTTCGTAGAAACATCTCCACTTCTTCTGGAGTCCAAAGCAAGAAGACAATCAACCTATGAGGGAACTTCCTACCTATTCTACACAACCAATATGAAGGATCTAACCATCGACTAAAAATGGGCTTTCAATCTCAGTAAAGTTTTTTTCTGTCTTCAGTTCAAAAAAAGAGTTATTTAGGCTTTTCAGGATTTCATATGATTCTGTGCATTTGCAGCATTTTGAAACACAATGTACAGATATGTAATAATAAAGTAATAAATTGGGAAGAGAATTTTGTAAACAAGATTTTTTTTTCTTCACCTCTCTTCTGTACAAGAAGGGAATATGCTCGATCAGCACAACAATACAACCCTATTGGCTAATCTCAAAAGCACTGTTCCCTTTCGCCACAGCGAGCTAAACACGGACATGATTCCAGTCCCATGTTTCCAAAACAGCATTCAGGTATCTTCCATGACCCACCATTTCTAAGAGTTGTCTTCGAGGTCTATCAGGGCATAATCTCAAACACCACTTCCAACTCTGAAATCTGAAAAGGATGCTGTTTCCTGGGCTTCAACTGTTGATGCCATTTCTTTCTTGTCCAACCCAAAGAATGAGTAATTCTGAAATGCATCCAGACTGCTGGCGAGCAGGCGGTTCAAACCACTGAGGCTCTCGCTTAAAATCAGATCTTCTGTATGGTATCTGGAGGAAGGTACATCCAAATCCAAGGGTCCCAAAGACTCGGGCTGCAATATAGAAAGCATGAAGCAAATGTCAGCATCCGGACATATCAAAAACCGATTACATTTTCTATTTCATACTTTTTTAGATGACTTAGAAAAGTGTACAAGTACTAAATGAAATATTTCGATTGGTGAAACTTTTTCCAAGAACTTTATCACGAAAATACATCATCTGTTGATCTGTTTGACAAACTTTTCATCCGTTGATCAGTTTGACAAGCACGACTGTCGAAAGCGGACAAACAAAATAGGACGTAGGGAATAAGAAATATGGAACATTTAGTACTTAAGGTTCAAATTTGCAGGACTTGTTATTGGATTGGCAGAACAGTGCGTGAACAAGCAAACAGATAATCAGATTTTGGAAAAGAGAGACCCAATAAATATCTGTAAGGGCATTGAGATCCTTCTCGAAATCTTCCAGAATAGGTGGATCAGACAAACACTCATCCATTGGCTCTGTATTACCAGGATTTTCACCCTCAATTCCTTCATCAACTGGATTTTCATCCATAGGTTCCTCCACTTCAGGCAACTCCTGCAGGAAAATAAAAAAATGTTGTCGTTTTGCAAGCAAAATATCACTTTGACTGAGCAGTATGATTGATTGGTGAGGAAAATGTGATCAAGTTGCTCCCTACATCCCATTTTTTTGTCCATTCTCAAGAATCCTTTTCTGAAGAATCAACAAAAAATACATACGAATTCTTTTCCACCAATCAAAAGAAATCGTGGAGATATTCAATTTGGTTAGAAAATTTAAGACAAATAATTCTCGAAGACACATTTGTTGATTTGGTTAAATGCACGATTGCTGAGAATGAACAAACAAATGGGACGGTGCAAGTATAGTAGAACCTCGACAGTAGCATCAAAGCCCACTGAACTCGTTTGACCAATCTGTTTGCAGGCCTCCGAAGAAGTTATGCCAGATGCAGTATGGACCAATCTGCGGGTGTTCTGGAATGAGAAGGCATCACATGTTTCTTCAGCATCCCAAATGGAAGATGAAATGGATGCCAGAGCTGGCGGAAAGCTAGTTTTATCTTGATGTCTATTTATATGAGCAGCAATTGCAGCATCAAATGAGTCACAGATGAATGGGCTCTGCTGAAGACATTGAGAGCTTCCCGATATGGGTGGATCATCACACTTGGCAGCTGCATCATGGGACACCTCAGCAAGTAAATCCCCAACACTTATGTTGGTAAGGCTATCATCCCACTGCCCCGCTGACAATGACGGCACATTTTTTAATTGCCGATCATCCTAATACGTAGAGCAAAATGGTTTTAGAAGTGCAATAATATGATAAAATCTGATGTGTCTGATTTATGCTGTAACTAGAAAGCTAGTCACTTCTCCCATGTACGCCACACTTTGATGATTACATAAGATGATGGCTACCCCAAATGTGTCAGTTATTTAACAGATATCTTTCAAAAGGAGAAGAAAAGAACAGATGAACAACAATTTATATCCAAAATAGAGCAAGCTAGTAGCACGTACTTCTGATTAACTTGTTATTACCCATCATAAGCATGACAAAATGGACGACGAAGTTTCTCGAAGTCTACATACATGGGACCTAAAGGACATTTAATGAATGAGCAATATCAACAGGAGTCCTGGAAAATGCAGACCAGATGAGCAACTGACAACTTCAGTGAAAATTGAGAAAAGCACTCGATGTGAACATATGGTATGAGTAGACAAAACAAGACTTTTTTGAAATAGATCTTTTCGATCTCTTCCCTTTATTTTACTATTTTGTAATTTTGAAGTAAAGAGAATTGATATATAACAAGTCATGTTGGCTGGAAAGAGATTTATTATTTTGTGTGTGTGTGTGTTCAGATGATTCCAACTTGTTAAAGGAAGCCCAAGTTGGAAACTTGGACAAGAATATGCCGACATAAAGCGACAGAGCTTAACAAGAGGACAACATATAAAAATATAATTCTCAAGTGGGCTAAAATCTAAAACTTCAACAGATAGAGGACATGCTGGATTCATGCTGACAAACCATCAACACTAGGTCAAATTCGAACATGTGGAATGCATCATACCTCCAACATGTGGTGTTATTCTTAATAATTCGTAAAAATTTATGCAAATTCACAGCTCTCAGTGATGCACAAATGAGAAACATGATTTCATGACCATGTCATGATGGTTGTCAATTAGCAGAAGCGTGCCGATAGAGTAGGGGGAAAATTACCTTGTTCCCCGCTGCTCTACAAATAGCTCCATTCTCATTCTCCCCTCTGTCCCATGAGATTTGTTGATCATTATTACAGCGCTCGGCAAGTTTCTCAGGCTGACAAATAATGGGTGATGTGGGTACTAGCACTGAGTCTTCACTCTGCGCCTTGGCATCAGTAACATTCATCATATTGGTGTTGTGAATCATGTCAGATGACATCAAAGGTGCTTGAGATGTGGCTGACACAAGCTCGGAATTGGAAAACCAACCATACCTTTGAAAAGAAACAAATCAGCCATTCTAACTTACTATTGTGCACCTTACTTCTAAAGTTAGAAAAAAATAAACCTCAAGCGGAAAACAGGGGGGCATCCAATCACTGCATGTACATCTGCCACACTAACAACAGAGTCCTGGGTCCACCTCGGATAACCCATCAGGATTCCCCTTTGGACACAGAATGGGAAAAGCATTAGATCTCCAGACACTACATTTGAATTTCCCCACTTGCGATTGAGATGTTCCAAAACTGATGATATCTTCTTCCGAGTAGTTAATGTGAGCTCCAGGTGTGGATTATGATTATCCTGTGAAAAGATTGTGGCCGCAACTTCTTGGTTAAACAATTTGACCACCAAACAACATCATTCTACATCAAACTATCCTTCTCAAACTTACCATTTCCAAGGCTCTTCGAGTGCCTTCATCAATTGGGAACAACTGGAGCTTAAGTTTAATAATAGAAGCTTGTATATTATTCTCACCGAACCAGTTTGGTGAAGAAGTTGGCAGAGAAGGAAAGTCTTTTCCAACAGGATCAAGACACTTTTCCACTGGAAAGTAAATTTGAAATAATCAGACAGTATCAAAAAATTCTCACAGATCAGTTGTCATTATCTCCTTTCCATATGCACCATTGGCGAAAACTAGTTAACCTGTTAATATTTGTAATCCCTACCTTGTGTCGCTTGAACATGTTCAACCTCTTTGTCTATGGTTTCCATCTCCAAATGCTCAGCAGCATCAGCAACCAATGAAACACCAGCAATTGCAGCCTTCTCCCATCTCTTGTATGCAGCTGTTGAGACAGTACCTGATGGACATCCAGCAAATACCATTCCATAACAATCAGAAGAGGGGAAAAGGATATGCTTAGTAACGAAGCCAGTGAAAACCATGAAAAATGCTCAAAGTTTATCCATGTTTTCCTCAGTAAAAGTTCTGCCTCCACCAGATTGTTTTCCTCTGAGAAATCTTCAAGGCACAACAAATGCTTTCTATGGTAAACTTTGCAAACCTACCCCACACTCCACAACTGTAAAGGACAATGTTAACTAGTCTAAAAGGTTGATTAATACGACTTTATGTTTCTGAAGCAGAATCATACTTTCTTGGAAAAAAATAAGAAAACAGTACAATAACAACCAGATTCCTAGACTACAGTAGAAATTCAAAAATACCTGGTCTCCGCCGCTGCCTAACTGTTTTTGGTGGAAGCGAGTCCCCTTTGAAGTTGTTGCGGTTAATTCCTACCTTTACATTGCGCCGTAACGAAGTTCCTTTTAAAGGTCCTAATTGTTTGAAGCTTTGATTGTCAAGAAGCACCAATTTAGCTGCATGAGTATCATCATGTCCTAATGTTATGCCCGTGTTTGAGATAGTTGCTGGAGTTGTGGAAGTGCAGTTTTCTCGCTGAGAAGGCTGTTTCCGTTTACCCTTCTTTCGATCTTTCAAGAGTTGGTTCTCCTTCATGAAACATAAACTAGCTCAATATTTGAAGAAAGAGATCTATTCAAGAAACATTGATTGGCTAAACTAACCAAAGTCTCAATAAATATCTTGAACCTTCGAGGCTTCAGATGAAGTTTTGAAGCTTTACAGCCATACTTTTCAAGTAAAGACCACCTGCACCGAAAATCACACCATCTTTAGTTAAAAAATATCCAAACATATTTGACAAATACACCATAAAAATAACCCATGTTCATCAAACTTCTCTGCTACAATTAATGATCAGCACGCCTCAAATGCATATGTATCAAATGCTGCTTACTAAAACTAATAGCACCAGTGACAGAATGCCAGCATTTAGACATAGGCTAGCTAATGGTTGGATTTCTGAAGGAGACTGCTGTCACGTGTTGCTAACAGGTACCACAAAAAAATGCGATTGCAGATTCAAAGGCATAGTGTTAGATTTATAGTATTGGGCTTATTGGTAGTTTATGTATGGGCCTATTCTATATGGGCTTAATATATAACTTAGGGTTTTATGTTTCTAATATAAATATAAACATGTGAGACATAGGGCTATTATGCTCTCTCACTTTTCTCTCTCTTCCTTCCCTCTTTCCGCCTCTCCTAATCTTTAACTCATAGAAACATGTGCTACATCATCCGTCATCAATCTAGCTTGATAAGGCAGTAGAAAAAGGAAATTTGAGTCGGAATCGATAAATTATAACGCAATGTATTGCTCATAAATCACTGGTGCTCTATAACCCTAAAACAAAGAAGATATTTCGATATTTGCGGGTAAACAGCTAAGGTGCTTCAAGAAACCATACTAAAGTATCTCAAAAGGATAACCAACCCAACTGCTCTGGCATTCCATTGATCACGTATCAAATTTCTTAACAGGCGTCACACTTAAAATGAATGCTTTTGGAGAGCTAAAGAAGATTTAACAGTTGATCAAGTATCAGGCACCTGTAAACACACAGCTAGTAACATTTCTAAACCCATTAACAGTTAAAAAAACTTCTTCAGATTAAGAAATGGCCCATACAATCCGTACACAGCGCTATCCACACAGAATGAGGACAGAGGACAGTAGAAAAATCTAGAGCAGTGTGTCATAAAACAACAAATGTCAATGCAGGAAGGGTGCAAAGAAAATAAGGAAAACTGATTTTTAGTCTACTGATCGAATAATGAATACCAGAAGTGAACCCCTACACTAAAATCTAATCCTGTTGATTCTACAAGATCCCCATAGGCTTTAATAACAGGTTGATCCATGGTTGTCAAAATCGCACGATTCACGATTCGGTTCGCAATTCTATTCGCAGTTCATAGGAAAACGATAGGAAGCATTCAGTGAATCAAGCTTTAGACAAAATAAGTGATAAACCATACGATTCACGATTCGATTCATGCAAATATAATAATTGTTGCATTTGGTGGATATTTAACCACTTTTATCTTTTTTTTTTTTGGAAAAAGTAAAGAATATAACTTCATATAGTGTGAAGTTCGAAAAACTGTATTTCCATGCAAATTTTATTAATCATTTGTTGATTAAAATATTCATTCTGATTCAAAGCATATCGTTAACTTTCTTTCTCATTTTTATCAAACACGAAAATAATCGTTCTAGGTATGAGGCTAAGATACATTGTGCCTATAAATTATTTATTGTTAGTTTGATGAAATTTTTCTACTTCATTTTCATACTAGTGATAGCTCATGCCGATGGCACGGGGCGACAAAATAAAAAGCGCAACACAATACCTAAGGGTACGATAAAACTTCGGGTGTTAGTAGTGCATTCGGCACTGATTCATGCCTACGGCACTTTGGAGTGCCTTCGGCACTCCTGATGAGTGACGACAGAATAAAAAACGCAACACAATACATAAGGGTACGATGAAAGTTCAGATGTTAGCAGTGTTTTCGGCACTGATTCGTGCCTTCGGCACTTTGGAGTGTCTTTGGCACTCATGATGAGTGACGGCACTCGATCGGGTGTTAGTAGTGCCTTCGGCACTCACGATGAGCGATGGCACTCGATCTGTGTTTTCGGTATAGCCCGTGCCGATGACACAGAGCGATAGAATAGAAAGCGCAACACAATACCTAAGGTCACGACGAAATTTCGGGTGTTAGTAGTGTAACACCCCAAAAATTTTAAATCATTTTTTTAAATAAATAATAAATGGATAATAAGGATAGGAGGAAATCTCACTACCCGAATTATCAATTCCACGAGGTATCCAATAAGTAAAAAAATCCACTAAAATGGTACAATGATACAGGAGGGTAGAAGAGAGAGGAAGAACAAAAGTACAACAACTAACTATAACATCTACAAAGAGAAACAGAACTAAAAGAGCAAAGGAAGGACAACCTCCAAAGGAAGTCCAGCAGCTACTCTGAGAACTCCAATCTACAAGCCCTCTTAACCCTGCAACACAAAACACTGGGGGAAGGGGGTCTGAGCTATCCATGCGCTCAGTAGGAAAACCTCTAACTACTATCAAGCATGCACAACGTGGGTGGGTGCCCAAGTGTCCGCATACAAGAAGTGCAAAGACAGAAAAAGGGAATAAGACTAAGGACATGCAAATGCATCCTCAGTGTGAGATGGATACAAGTGCCTCACTGACCAAAGGCAGACTCTAATCCTCCAAAACTGTGAAGGACACAAAGAGACAATCTCCAAAATTCAACCAACGTAGACTACGACATAAACAAAAGCCCGAACCTCCTCTACTAGGGTAAGACAACTACCAAGGCCCACTGGAAGGGCCCAAAGAATCACAACACCAAGACCAAACCTCCCAACTCATTCTAAATCCTCTTCCAACTATAGACGCTGTTATAGATTAGGTTCACGCACAATTTTGAGATATTTGAATGATTGCGGTAAGTTTTCCAATTCTCTCAACCTCGTCAAAACAAGGGAGTAATCATATTGCATTGATAGAGTTCAATCAAGTGGTTTAGACCAGCCATTTTATTTTAATGAGATATGTCAACATGAGTATAATGTGCCTCCATTTCCTCCACATTGACGAATTCAACATGAGTACCAGGAATGACCATTTCCTCCACATTGACGTTATCAATAGAGTCCAAGATCGACCTTTACGAATTCAAGGGACCAATACATTACAGTTCCTCGTATTCCCCGACCCGTCGGGAGGGCCCAGTGCAAACCTCCATTGCGCAATGTCGTGGATGGAATGACCATTCAGCCTCCAGGGAACGAATTTCCCGATATGAATTATTCTGGCATTCTCCAATTAATTGGGAGCGTCCCGCTACCCTTTGATTTCATTTCCATTCAATACTATTATCTTGGTGATTCATAAGTTATGGATTCAAGATTTAGCGCGAATAGCCCTCGTAGGACACATCCTCCATATTTGTCTTTCATTGGGTATGTTGAATCAATTTTGTAAATTATTCGAATCACAACTCGAATCACAACTCAACCTTGACGATATCAAGGGAGGCCAACAATTCTTTCAATGCTTACGACCTCGACGACATCAAGGGAGGCCACACCAATCGCTACCACATTCGGGGACTATTTCCACTTACCAAGACCACTCATAGACTCTCAAACCAAGTCTAGACACCCAAAGCATGGGGGAAAACTTTAACACATCAAGGAACAATATTTCCCTTCAACACTCCTAGGCAAGCCATAACAATCCCAATATCACTCCTGTAACATCCCAAACTCCAAAATACACAAAAATTAAAATTTTTTGTAAACTTCTTTGCCGAATAAAAACCTCAAGTAATATTTGCCAACACTAAATAAAAGAGACAAGCAGAACTTCAAAACATGAATCCCAACAAGTGTTACTATTACTCAAAACCTCCAAGGAAGGAAACATCGATGAAACGATTAAGCTACTACAAAAACCCTAAAACAAATCTATGGAAATGAAAGACAAATAAGAGTCTACCAAACGTGCTAAAATCAGCCACAAGCACCAAGTCTTCTTCACTAGATGACACTAGCTCATCAATCCCACTCAAGTATTCATAGTTCCAGCCTTGTAGTGGACCGCTAACCCTGTGACCTATTTCCAAGTCAAAGACAAGGAAATAGAGTGAATATAATATCTTTAACTTCTAGAACACAAGTAATATTAGTGACAGTAAATCATGAATTATGAGCAGTTATGACTTCCATTTCACAATGCATCTCATGCATGATACCTTATATAATGGTCAAGGCCCTTTTTCAAAAAGATTTGAGCATCCCATGCCCTGAAAATAGCTACTACTATAGGTAGTAGTTCGTACGCCCCGCGCACTAAAGTTTGGGGTACGTCCCACGCACCCGTTGGACTTACAGTGATGGCCAACCACTGGCCTTACTAACTGCCAGCAACGCCACCCGTCCCACGGAGGCATGCATAATATATATATATATGCATATTATGCTTTCCATGTAAACTCATACATATATGTGTATGCATATCACCACTTCATGCCATCATTCTCATCATGCATTCATGTTCATGTATATTATTCTCATCATGCATTCATGTTCATGCATATTATTCCAAAACAACAACTA
>NMUG010010104.1:0-11061 GCA_002855965.1 Monotropa hypopitys | reverse complement strand
AAAAGCGTCCATGAAAATATTAGGCCAATAGAATCCACATTGTAAAATTTGGCGGCCATTTTCTTTGCAGAAAAATGGCCACCACAGGCCTCAGTGTGACAAAAAGTTAGGACACTTCTCTATTCTGCATCCGGAAAACAACGTACGATAATTTGATCAGGACAGTATTTATATAAATATGGACTATCAAACACAAAGTATTTTACCTCAATGAGAAATTGCCTTTTGCTGTTGATGCTCCATTCAGTGGGAAGTTGTCCGGTGACTAAGTAATTGACAATATCACCGTACCATGGATAACTCGCCACTCTAAAAAGATGCTCATCTGGGAAAGTGTCAGCAATTGGTATGTATGTGCTCTTGTCCTCCCTGTGCAAGCATGATAGGTGGTCGACCACCATATTCTCAACCCCCTTATTATCTTTGATGTTGATATTGAACTCTTATATCAAAATGACCCACCATATGCGTCTGGCTTTGGCATCCTGTTTTGTCATAAGATACTTCAGTGTTGTATGGTTCGTGAATACTGTGATTGGGGATCCCACTAGATAGGAGCGAAATTTGTCCAGTGCAAAGACGACTGCGAACAATTCTTTTTCTGTTGTAGAGTAATTCATATGTGCATCATTTAGTGTCTTGCTTGCATAATAAATGACACATGACTCCTTTCCTCTTCATTGTCCCAGAACCGCCCCCATGGTATAATTGCTTGCATCACACATCAACTCGAAAAGGAGATTCCAATCTGGTGGCTGAACAATTGGTGGCAAGATAAGGTTCTTCTTCAGAATAGTAAATGCCTCCTCACAATCTTGGGTCCAATCAAAAGATGCATCCTTGGCAAGAAGATTGCACAAGGATCTAGAGATAGTACTAAAGTCACGAATGAATTGCCGGTAGAACACGACATGACCCAAGAATGAGCGCACATCTTTGACATATGTGGGCATTTGTAGATTTTTAATGATCCCTACTTTTTCCTTGTCCACCTGAATGCCCTCTGATGAAACCACGTGACCCAATACAATGCCTTGTGTCACCATAAAGTGACACTTTTCTCAATTCAGCACCAAATTCTTCCCTTCGCATCGCTCTAACACCTTTTCCATATTTTTCAAACAATCATCAAATGAATTCCCGTAAACAAAAAAATCATCCATAAATACCTCCAGAATGTGCTCCACTATATCACTGAAAATTCCCATCATGCATCGAGAGAAGTACCAGGTGCATTGCATAGTCCGAACAATATATGTCGGTAGGCAAAAGTACCGTAGGGGCAAGTGAATATAGTCTTCTATTAGTCTTCAATTGCCACCTCAATCTTGTTATAGCCCAAATATCTGTTTAGAAAACAATAATAAGCATGACCGACAACTATTTCTAACATTTGATCAATGAAAGGCAATGAAAAGTAATCCTTCTTTGTACTGGCGTTGAGCTTTCTATAATCAATACAAACTCTCTATCCCTTGACTTCCTATTTTGGAATCAACTCTCTCTCTTCATTCTTCACCACCATCACTCCTGATTTATTTGGCACGACCTGCGTGGGGCTAACCCATTTACTATCAGCAATAGGGTAGATGATCCCAACATCCAAAAGTTTTAGCACTTCTTTCTTCACTACTTCCTTCATCACTGGATTAAGTCAGTGTTGTGGCTGGCAAGATGGCTTGACATTGTCTTCTAAGCAGATATAATGCGTGCACACCAAATGGATGATCCCTTTCAAATCGGCAATGGTCCACCCAATAGGTCTAGTATGCTTCCCAAGGAGATAGAGTAGTTGGGAATCTTGGTGATCCTCGAGAGATGAGGAAATCACCACTAGGTATGTTTCATCTCTTCCAAGGAAAGCATATTTGAGTGACTCGGGTAGTGGCTTTAGTTCTAGCTTTGGTGGAGCTTCACTGGATGGCAAAATGTGCTTCTCTTCTTGTGGAAATTCTTCAATGCGTGAAGGCTAGGATTCGGCCCCATATAATTGTTCTTCTTCCTCTAGCATAGAACACAACTACTATATATTGTCTGATTCTAGGATAGCCTGTAAATAAAAATCCAATTGTGCCTCCAAGGTGTCACGCTCCAAAATAGCATCCAAGTGCTCTTCAACTAGATCGTCAAAGAAATTAATTTCGAAAACATCTTCATCATCCCCCATCTGACTACCAATATTGAACACATTCACTTTCATCTTCATGTTTCCAAATAACATCTCCAACAAATCATTCTGGCAATCAATAATAGCGTGGGTTGTTGCCAAGAATGGTCTTCCGAGGATGACTAGAATGTGAGATTGACTTGATGCCACCCAAAATGTGTCCAACACCAGAAAATCCACCGGATAGATAAAGTTTTCAATCTACACCAATACATCATCAATTATTCTATGGGGTATCTGGATGCTTCAATCGGCTAATAACAATGTAATCCTTGTTTCTTTGAGGTCTCCCAACCCAAGATGTTCATATACTGAATAAGAGAACAAATTGACGCTTGCTCCCAAATCCAATAATGCATTGTCAATATGATTGTCCCCAATATTGATGGCGATCATTGGGCATCCCGAATCCTTGTATTTTGGTGTAGTGTTGGATTGTATGATAGCGCTGACTTGCTCCGTTAAAAAGGTATTCTTTTTAATATTATGCTTCCGCTTGATCGTGCACAGATCTTTCAAGAATTTGGTATATGATGGAATAGTCTTGATTGCCTCCAATAATGGTATGTTTACTTGCACCTGTCTAAATATATCAAGTATCTTGGAAACATCATTATACTTAGGTGGCACCCTTAACCTTTGGGGAAAAGGGGTCAGTGCATGTGCCAAAACATTTTCAGTGTCACGTAGATCTTGTGGAACTTTTTTTTCTTTATCATGTTTCTCCTCTTCCTCTTCTCTCAAATTCAAATTTGGATCTTGCATGTCCTCATGTATATGAGAAGGATTCACAACCTTGGGATGAATGGTCTTATCAACCTCTTTCATGCTTCGCAAGGTTGTGATGGACTTTGTATGCTCCATATTTGAATTTGTGTTGAATGAATTCCCAACAAATTTTTGGGCTTGGGGGTGGAGTTGGGGTTGTGAAGGAAGCTTTCCCTTCTCTTGAATTTCCAATGCATTTGTCAAGTTTGACACTTGTTTTTGTATATTCCCTATCTGTTGAGCAAATTGAGAAAGAGTTTTCTCAACATTGAATCGAGGAGTAGAAGGATAGTTCATATCGTGATTTTCTTGATGTGTAAAACATGGCGGTCCTTGAGTGAATCTTGGTGGTTGTTGGTTTTGCATGGGTCGAAATGAATTTTGAAAAGGACCCTGAGATGGTCCTACATTTTGGATGTTTGGACCATACAGGATTATAAGTATTTGAAAAGCATCGTACCTTTGGTTCACCGCATTAATATCCTTGCTTAGCCAAAGGACCACCATCCCACTGAGTCTAGCTAATACAGTGATAATCGCCCAAATGACTTGACATCCATTCCCCATTACTTTTGAAGTTTGTCCAACCCAACTTAACACGGCCAATCTCACTTGCCACTACTTTTCTAATCGGAAATCACTAGAATTTCCCTCAGTCAATAGTTCCTCTTATCACTATTTTAACCCCACTATAGTCATCCATCCTTTTATTTAACTTCTTAAGATCATTCTCATCCTTTCCTTAGTGACTCAAATCTTACGCCACTTAGCTAAACCATACAACTATATAACTCGACCGAAAAGGTCTTGATAATCTTCTAATATCAATCTGCCAACCCAAGAATTTGTCTTGGTGGACACATATCAACCTCTTATGTACCAATTTCTACTTCGGTTTACGCCAATACTTCTAAAAAGGATAGGTCAGCTCAAAATATTGCTCGACACTACCAAAAGTTTCACCTGCAATTTATTACAACAACCTCTTCCCTATCAATTTCTAACAATACAATACTCAAATACTACTCATACTTTTTCCAAGTCAATAATACACTAAGGTTCCATCAAAGTTACAATCCCAAAGAATATAAACTATCCTCATGGACTCTACTCAACCCAACTCTCTCAACACAAGGACATCCTCAAGATATCACTCACATTCCCTTCTCGACAACTTTTCATCCACCCCGAAACAATTTGACTCTAAGGCTTATTAAAATTTTTGTGTAAGCTATCTTAATAAATTTCTGCACACACAGTTAAATTTCTACCATCTGTCCAACTATGGACTTATCATTAGTACACATGTACTACCACTCCACACCAATTCCAATCCACAGGTCACTAGGTTGCTTAACATGACATGCATGCTTTCATGCAACTATCAAATTATCGTAATAGTGAGTACATAACAATGTGATTCATTATCAAGTACCAATTGTTGAAAAACAGTAAATATATACCTCTTGCACTTTTGCATGCACCACTCGTCACAACTCTACAATTGATGCTGGAAGCCAACTCTGTTGCTGTGAATATTGACTGCTTGGCATCCATACTAGTTGCACTCGAACATTTGAACCATTGCGTCTTCTTTAGCACATGCTCGCCCCCATAACAAGAGACTCCACAATCGATACATCTCTTAAGAACCATTGAGTCTCTCTCACCCAATTGTTGTCTAATACCCAACTCTTTCTTTTCTCCCATCTACATTACAATTCTCAAATTCCCACACTCCTTTTTTGATTTCCACCTGACGCTTTTGAACGTCAATTCAGTATATGCCCTTCCTCACCACCATAGGATATACCACTTTATTGATTTTGAGAACACAATTCTTAACCCAAGGATTCACTGAACACATCTGGATCAACACTACATTACTCACTGATCATAATTTTCACTACTTTACTTCCTCTCCTCATTATGTGGTTTAGCACCATTATTCACTCCACCCGAAACTTCTATAACCCAACTCTCAACACACTTCACACTACTACAACCCGATATATTTGTTTCCAAAAAAAATTCAACTGGCTTATTTCAAGACCACTATGTTACTCCTCCAATTCCACAAGTTTCCTCTTAGCCCTTCAATTCACAATCACCGAGTGCACCAAATTTCACTCTATAAAAGAAACCAAATAAACTGCCCCCTCTCGACATCAAACCATTCCAAATTTTCCTACTCTTCTTCTCCTTGGATTCACTAACTCTAGCATATTTGGGTAAAACTCCAATTCTTACCTCAATTTCCCACTCTCATTTCCATTTGCCTCAAGGTACAAACACTTCATCTAGCACAAGTTTATAATACTCCGAGAGAAACCATCACTAAAACTCTTAACCAACACTTCCCAAGAAATCACTTTAGACCCAACTGATATTATCTCGGCTAAACATGTCGATCCTGACCTCAAATATCATTTCACAATTAAAATATCTCATTCCTCAAACACAAAATGTTACTATCACCTCCTTACTCCTCGATTTATCTCCAAAACATCACCAATTCATGCTATAACCTTTTCCCAATCCACCCCTTCACTAGGCATTACTACTTGCCCAACTTTCGAAATCAAACCTTAAAATTTTAAAGTCAAACCAACCTGTCTTTCGGCCATTTGCCTACGTCACTTAGTCCTGCTTCCTTAGAGTTCCTTACTGACATCGAATAATTTCCATCTTCTTTGATTATGTGATTCTCTGTACTGTCCGATTATCGCACATTCTTCATTTCCTGCCACACACTTAGACAAGAAACATGGTGGAAACAAATGTCATATATAAAACGCACGCGTTAGTCAACACACCTCAATGACTCAATCATGACTCGACATCCTATGGTCCACTATTTATCCACCCTAACCTTAGCATTTTGTTGTACTATGCTTTTCCACTTAACTTTTTAAGACTTCCCATTAGAAGAGAACGTTGATCAGGCGTTCTTCCAATCGGATTTCAAGTCAAGTCCCATGGGTGTCAAGGACACACATAATAGTCACAAAATACTAATACCCAAACTCCCCACACCTACCTCAAACTCATACCTCAAGCACAATTTCCATTCAATCTCGCGGTCCCCTAACTCGGACCTATCAACCTAAGCTCTAATACCAAGTTGTAACATTCCTTACTAAACTCAACAAGTAAATATGCGGAATAAAAATTTTTCTTATCATTTAACCCAAGAGTCATCAATTCTAAAACAAAATATCAACTAGCCACAAGGACAAAATATGAATCTCAATGCCATAGTTGTTCTTCTAGCAACCACAATGCACCAAAGTTACCTCAACAGGTCGTATACTAAAAGAAAGAGTCAAATTACAATTTTAAAAGAACATAGTTCCTCAAAACCAGCTTCCAATTGCACATACTAAGTGCCATCACCTTCAAGCTATGACTCAAGCTATCCATCCGAATCCATACTTCCAAAAGAATCATCTCACCAAGCTATGTAGTGGACCGCTAGCTCCAAGACCTAGTTTCCAAGCATTTAAGAAAATACAAGGAAACCAGAGTGTGAATAGGATATATAGATTTCACAATTGCAAGAGTTTTACGAAACATGCAATGAAATAAGATTTACAAGAAATAAGGGTCCAACCCCTTAAAACACATACTCCCAACCCATGCATCCCATGCTTTTACATATGTATATGGCCGCAACCCTTTTTCCCAAAACATTTTCGTATCTCTCTTTTAAATTAAATTTGGAACCGCAGCTCCCAAAATCAATGAGTCGTCAACCCGCAGTATTGACCTCGACCCATTGATGATATGTCGTTGTACCGCAGCCACAACCTCGACATATACTTACAAGCCGTCAACCCGCAGTATTGACCTCGACTTGTAGAACAATAAGGGGTGTCCCCCTATTGGCCATAAAGGCATATATCCATCAATTTCCCATCTTTTATCGCACAACCCATGTATGGCTTTCAAGGAGTATTTCTCCCCATAATTATACATAGAGTATAAAATGATTTCACCACCTTTCCACTTGAAAACCAATGATTTCCATAAAATCATGCATATGATACATATGCAACATGCCATGCAATTTCCCCCAATTTAGTGCAATTACTATTAGAAAGGAAAGTGTGGAACCATCCAAAAGTTGGGGTGCTACATCCATACACTCATATATATATATATATATCCGTGTGTATCATAGTGTACTCCATTCATTCAACATGCATAAAGGTCTTCAATAATTTAACTAAGAAGAACATGTACTTTGAAATACATGCAAAGTACTCTCAATATACCGAATCCATACATTCACCAGCACCGTTGATTAAACCTTTTCCTTGCTTGGTTCAAACATTTTCCTCGCCCTTGAGTAGGGCCTCAATGCCTTCCTCAAACGTCCCTGTCAAAACAATTACAATTTCATTCCACATGAATATATAATCTGACAGGAAGATAATAAAATCATTAGATTATACCCACCGGATAGATAATTTCTCTTTAATCTACCCTTAAGAGTCTTTTAATTACATCCCCGTGCCTTTCAAACATTTTAAAAAAAACTTCCCTAAATTTTTTTCAGAAATTAATGAACCACGACCGGTCTCCCCAAAACCGCGACTGGTCGAGACCCCACTGAAATGTCACGACCGGTCAGCCAAAACGCCTCTCTGACATGCCACGACCGATCGGACAAAATGCCGCGACCGGTCTACGTTCTTCAGGAGGAAATTTTTAGAAAAATGTTTTTCGAACCCCTTCTTCTCAAATCATCCCAACCTCGATCTTTTTGCCTCCGAACTCAAAAATTGACTACACTAAAGTGTTGAGAACACTCCTACTACTAACATACTTCAATTTCATGACCAACAAACCATTACAAAGCCTCTAATCAAAAGTTTTCCTCAAGAATACCCCAAAATCCAAAAATTACAAAAACCTAGATCTTGGCTTTGATTCTACAAATTTGATTACAAGATTTAAGGAGAGTGATACTTACATGATACTTGATCCATGTGCAGAATAACTCTCTAGGCAACCCACTTCTTCATGATCTTCCTCCACTTCTCTCTCTATAGAGCTCTCCCTCTCTTTCTCTCAAGAACAATACACTAACATGTGGTTTGATCCAAAACACTCCTAAAAATCCCTCAAATCAGGTTTTAAGGTTAATTTACCTCTTGACCCCTCTACTAACTCTCCTATTTACCCATATATGTCACCCTCCTTCCTTATTTTCATAAATAAGGCATTATATATATTTACATATTTATAAAGATACCTAAATACCCTTATAAAACTCCCTTCACTCCACTTCACATTCTAACATTTTTAGATTCATTATTAAAAATAATCTATAATATGGGACGGGTATTACACCTTTGGCCTTGGGGTGATGATTACCTTAGAAGTCATTGTCCGGACAAGATGGATGGATGAATGTAAAATAGGATGAAGACTTCCCCAGTAGAGTCGCCAATTGAAGTGGTGGGTATGTCTTCCTTAGCCCTTTGTGTATGACCATCGGACCAACGCGATGAACTTCCAACCTAGCTGCACAAGGAGCAAACGTTAGGCTACCGGCCGGTGTCTCTGGTGAACCCTCCGATGACACAGTCAGGCAATGATCTTAGAGAGAGAAAGTGAAATGGACAGAACTTCGGGGTAGTAAAAATTGTGTACCTCTCTCCTGCCCCATGACTTGTATTTATAGTGCATTGGCACGTGGCCACTACGCGCTTCGACGCGCATGCTGTCAGACCAGGCTGTCTCGTGTAGAGCGTCTGACCAGATTTGCAGGCGCGTGGCAGACAGCCCAGCCGCCTAACTGCCTCGGGTCAAGAGAAAGTTGTTCTGTCGGCCTGCGTGCAATGATTTCATATGCGGGGATCCCGGGACACTGTCCTCGAGGAGGATTCTACTACAGACGAGGATCACGCGTGTCAGGCCAAAAGATTGATGATTCCAAGGCATTACCGAAGCCCCAGGATCTTGGGCCGACGAGAGCATCATAGAACTCGACCGCCGGCCTGATCCCCGAGTGCTTGCTGGTGGTCGCCCTTCCGCGATGGAGCCGGGCCGACGGAAGGCTGACTTGGTCAGTCGGGCATGCCGTCTCCACTTCGGGCCTTATATTAATATTTATACATTAATTCCATCGATTTTACCCATATTTACTCATTGTTCAAAACCTCTGGATTGCACCGGTCTCTGCACTAGCGTGGGGATCGGGCGTTGCACCGGGATGGACACCGCCTGGGCACCGGTGCCACTGGTGTTGGCACCGGTCGTGGTGCCAGTCTGCAATGCACAATTTACTATTTTTTCCTACTTGATTCCTTTTGATTTCTTTCAATTTCTACTTCTAATTACTTCTATTAACTCGATACCATATTTACACAACTGAGGAATTAAATTTAAAAAAGATAGATTATGAAATTACCTCTGATTTCTCAAGATTTGGGGTTCCTCGGTTTGACACAGCTTTTCTTCCTCTTCTTCTGATTCTCTACCTTCTTCTTCTCGTAACTTCTCTGGTTTCTGGGTTTGATCCCTCTCCCTCTCATACGATCTAACTCTCTCTCTCTCAACTCTCAACCCAGACACAATATAGACACAACACAACACATAACCACGTATCATCTCTCTCTCCCCACATTCCAATTTGTATGTATTATGGCATATTACACTTCCCCTCTCAATTTCTCTTATATTTACAAATTCACCCACAACTTTCAGTTATACATTCTTTCTATTTCTAAAATTACTTTCTTAACTCCCAAATTTCCTAAATTTCACCGAAAATTATTATTTATCTTATCAGACTTAATATAAAATTTTAAGACCTAACTTTATTATTTAAGCCTCTTGATTAATTTATTTCACTTAATCTCTTGATTAAACATCTTTAAACTTAATTACTAATTTTTAAATTTTCGAGTTTTATAATTCTCCCCAACTAATTAAAGTTTGGTCCTCTAAACTTAAACTAATGGTAACTTCAATTAACGGTCTCTCTCCCCAACTTATTCTCTACGTATATCTTAAATAATTACATTTTATAACTCACTTATAATCTTTACATTAACTTAAAGAAGTTAACTTATTACAATTCTCATGTTGTACATTGAAATTTTTTAATAACTTTGTTAAATTATAAATATTACCTGTAACATGATTCAACATTCTGCACGGGATCTGGTACCAACACAAATGCTCTCCCTTGCTTTCTATTGATAGGTTCTACTCTAATAATCAGCCGAGGTCTTGGTTGAGCTAAGATTAGTGGTAGTGCAACTTGGACAGATATTGGACAGTCTCTAATAAGATGACCTTGCTAACCACATCGATAACATGCTCCACTCCTCCAGAAACACTCTCTTGCATACCTTTGTTGACATTTGGGACAGACATGGTATGAATTTGAACTATATTCTTGATTATTTCTGGGTTGGATAAAATTCCTCTGTTGCCCAAATCCGCTATTAAATTCTCCAACATTTTGTTTCTTTACTTGCCTCTCGTTTTGATCTTCCCCAGGCTAATTACCGACTTTCTTCTTCCTCTATGTTATAGCTTTATACTTCTTATCTAGATCGTACTCTGCCATTAATGCCACATCTAACACTTTTGAATAAGTTGGTAATTTTAATAACCTGACGGCAGCATTGATTTCTGGTCGGAGACCCGATTCAAACTTTCTAGCTTTAAGGTCTTCGGTTGCTACCATGTGCATGGCAAACCTGCTGAGTTTGGTGAATTTTTTATCATACTCGAATACAGTCACATTCCCTTGCTGCAAGGCGATAAACTCTAAACATTTGTTGTCCCGAATTGATTTAGGGAAGTGCTTCTCATAAAAGACTTCAAGAAAACGACGCCATTGCATATCCAGTTCTATCTCTCTCTTAGATAACTACCATCGATGAGCATCTCACTCAAACATATAGGTGGCTAAAACCACCTTCTGTGCCTCCGAGCAAAACAGGACAGAGAAAATCTTTTCCATGCTAAGCACTCAAACTTTAGCTTTATTTGGGTCTATTCCTCCCTCAAATATAAGCGTTTCATCCTCTGGAATTCTCGAATACTGACTTGATCATCTCCTACTTGATTATTTATGTAACACCCGTCCCGTTTAAATAAAT